>PVJH01017114.1:0-48687 GCA_004026705.1 Nesogale talazaci
TAGGATAGACGTTTCTAATTATCAGAGGACACTGAGTATTTTTTTTTTCTGAATAGGGGTCGGTAGGCCAAATAAGTATGGAAACCTAACCAATGGAGATGTATCAAAAGAATTTAAAAATCTAAACATGATTTGATATGTCCATGATTTTTTGCTATTCTGAAGAGCAATGCTACCTAGCACACATATAAAGCAAATGCTATAGGTAATTTTCAAGTGTCTGAGCATCATATTTAAAAGCAAAGGATAGGAGACCAAAATGAAAATATTTTTCAAAGCTATTTAAATTTTTTGCAAAACAACCTTATCATCTTCAAACACATCCATTACACTGAATACATTTGTCAAATCTTGGAAACACTTTTCAAATTTATCTATTTGGATGGTTTAAAGAACCTCCCTCATTTTCTTTCTCCACCTCTTCTATGTCATCAAATCGCTGTCCTTCCTTGTCCCTCCTCATTTCTAGAAATAAAAAGAAGTCGCTTGGAGATAGGGTAGGTAAATCAGATGTGGGGGGTAAAAGAGGCATCCTGGTTTTTGCCCCCAAACTGGCACACTGACATGGTTGTGTGAGCAGGTGCATTGTCGTGGTGGCAAAATCAGTCTCATCTACCACAAATCAGACCTTTTTTTTCTTGCACTGTTATGCAATCTTTTCAGAACCTCTATATAGAAAACTTGATTAACAATCTGACCTGGTGAAAAATACTCCAAATGTACTATCTCCATCATATCAAACAAAACCACACATGAGCATTGACTTGATTTGTGATGTTGCTTGACAAGCTTTTAAGGGGCGAGGTGATGACGTCCTCCAGTGGCTTGAATGATGTTTGCTTTCTGGGTCACGTAAGAAAAGAACCATGTCTCTTCACCAGGAAAGGCCTTGGGGGTGGGGGGAGTGGGGGGGGGCGGAGTCTAGCTCACTCTGGAGCTCTTCTCTCAAAGCAAGACATGTTTCCGGTAGATGCTCTTTGTGCTGGTCAGTCAGAAACTGAGGCACAAATTTCATAGTGACCCAACTCATTCCCAACATTTCCATTAAAATTCACTGCACTGAACTCCAAGATAGTACGGATAACCTTCCCATCTCTTCAATAGTCCATCGTCAGTCTTCGGGCACAGGTGCACGAATTTTGTCTACGTTTTTATCGTTTCAGCAAAGTTCAAGGATGTCCAGGAAGAGGTTTGTTATCAATTGACTATTCACCTTTTTGAAATGAGGAAATCACCCCTACTTTTGAGTTTTCCCCATATGGCTATCCTTGTAAGCTCTGTCAACATTACAACAGTTCCTGCGACATTTTTCCTGAGCAGGAAACAAGATGTCACAGCCACACACTATTATCTTATATAGGCTATCAGAAAAAAATGAGATTCAAGCAAGATTGCTTTTATGAAATAATTCACTGTTGGGTGCATTAATGCCGAGCAAGTTGCTCCAGGCAAATGTGTACTATGAAAGCTCTGTCTAGTGGAGCTTTATTCTGTATTGGGGTTTTTTTTTTTGTATCCCCTTGTGTATAATTTTTGAAATATGTCCAAAACATTATTTCAACTTGTAATCAGTATATAAATTTTGAAGGAGGCATTTAAAATTCCTTTTTCATATGAGCTGCTTGAAATTCAGTGCATATTTTACACTTAAAGCGCAACACAATTTAAACTACAGCGCAGCCATAATTTATAGCATAGTAAGAGAAAGGATTAAATATTTAACATGAGATTCATATCAAATCTTTATAAACACTTGTGCATGTTTTATACCCACTTATTTAAAAGCAAAACAAGGATAAAAATTGTGTTTTAAGGGTTACAACACTTTTTTCCAACCTGTCACAACTCCTGAAAAAGAGAGAAAGAATGGTGATGTTCTAACAAATTTTTTTGTTTGCTTGAGGATTAGAAGTTGGAATTCTTTTATGGGCTATCTGAGAATGTATCATCATTTCAGATGAATCTGAAATTTTTAGTAAAAAGTATTAGCTATAAAAATACCTGCGGAATCCCCAATAAAATGATTTATTCAAAAGAAGGAAGGGGAAAGAGGAGCTTATATCAAAGGTGCAAATAGGAAATATTTGGAAATGAAGATGGCAACATGTGTATAAATATGCTTGATACAAATGTATGGAATGTTATAAGAGCTATAAGAGCCCCCAATAAAATCATTGGGGGGGGGGGGAAAGACAAATATTGAGAAGTAGGAATTCTCAAAAATATATTCTTATTTAGGTGAGAAATACCCAGAAATTAAAAAGTTGAATGCACAAATTGTTTGCTATTTGGGGAGGACATACTTGTGTGAGCCACTATTTTTGTCCATGAAATTGAACAAAATGGCACACAGATCAAGATTTTTAATAAATAAATAAATAAATTGGGGGGGGGGCGGTAGGGAGAAGAAGAAAGCCCGGTGGTGTGGTGTATAACAAATTACATTGCTAACTGCAAGGTCAGCAGTGTAAACCTCCCACCCACTCTGCGGGACAAAGATGAGGCTGCTCTTGTCAAGCGGTATAGCACAAACTCAAAGGGGCAGTTCCTCTCTGCCATAGGGGGTCACTAAGAGTTGGAATGTGCACTTTGGAAGTGAGTGTGGTTTTCGTTTGGGGATTTTTTTTTTTTTTAAAATAAGCAGTAAATGGGGCTGAGCCCTGGTGGCGTAGTGGTTGTGCGCGGGACTGTGGCCCACAGGGACGGAGGTTCAATTCCAGCAGTGGGGCTGGGCCTCCTACTCCCACCACCTGAGAACAGTGATGCCCACAGTGATGCCCACTCCCCCCCCCCCCCAAATAAAAGCAGTAAATGATCAATAGTTCAAACCCACTCATTGGGAGACAGAGAAATCTGCTCCCTTAAAGACTACAGCGTTGGGCTGAGGCCTGGTGGCGTAGTGGTTGAATGCGGGACTGCGGCCCACAGGCTTGGCAATTCAAATCTAGCAGCAGCTCTCTAGGAGCAAGGCTGGGTAGCTCTCACGACCACCAGAGGGCAGTGGTGCCCCCCCCCCCCCAAAGACTACAGCCTTGGAAATCTTCTGAATCATTAATTCTACAAGGTCACTCTTTGTCCAATTCCACTCAATAACAGTGATTTTGGTTTGGGGTTTTATATCACTAAACTAGAAAGGTTTTTTATTTCTCAGAGCTATTTTATGAACATATTTATGAAGGATACATGCACATGGGAAATAAAGCAGTTTGAGTGCATTAGAGCACTTATTCCTTTAAAATGAATCACAGGAAAACACATTTCAGTTAAGAAGGCCAGAGCCTTCTTTTGTTCAGCTCGCCTAAAGTTGCATGACTTATAACAGTTCTGGGCCTGGTCATGAGATTTTACTGGCAACCATGGTCCTGGTCACAAAATAAAAACCATCTCCACGGCTCCACCCTTTCAGTTGAGAGGCATTGCTTGAGACTTTTGATGAAATCTGATTAGTTGACCAGTGAGTCAGCAACTGTGGTTGCCAATGTTCTGCAGTCTCTAGTTTCTCTAGCCAGCTAAAAGAAAAGCACGATAAATCAAACTAAACAAAAAGAAAGAAACCCCTGGAGATCCAGGCGACTTTTCCTGTATATGCCTTCCTCATTAAATTTCTAATTAGAAAATTTCTAGTGTCATTTAGGGAAAGTCTTTCATCTGAATGTGTCTTTTCCTTCTCCAAGAAGGGTGGCTGAGTCCCAGTGGCGTAGTGGTTGTGCGCGGGACTGCGGCCCACTGGGATGGAGGTTCAATTCCAGCAGTGGCTCCACAGGAGCAAAGGATGGACCTCCTCCTCCCACCACCAGAGGGCAGTGATGCCCCCCCAAAAAAACAAAAAAAGGGTCTTAATATTGTTCTGTTCCAACATTCCTATATTTATTTCCTATCCTACTTTAATGTTTCTCATATGTAAGTATATAACTTAAGTTTGATGTTTTTTCTTTATGTTAATAGTCAATTTATGGATATATTTTGAATTATTTGGAATGTATATAATTTTAAAAATTCTTAGTGAAAGCGCATGTTTCTTTATTAAAAACCAGAGAAATAGTTTGTGACTCAGTAGATAGAGTTACTAGGATAGTAGGTATAATTTCATAAGTATACATCATTAGTGATTATGAATGATCTCATCCCCCCATTGGAATACCTCTTCTCACTCTAGAACAGCAAAATTACTGCTTTGCATTGACACCTACTAATTATGTCAGATTGTAGGAGAAGCCAACCTGAGTCAGTGGCCAACAAATGATATTATGATAACATTAATAACTGTATTTTTAAGATAAAAAAGTCACCAATATGATTATGTGTCTTTAAAGTTGTTTCTTAATTAATTGATGGGTTTATGTTGTCTTGCCAAACTTTTGTTGTGAACAGAACCACAGCACAATTAATTGATACTATAGCAGGGGTTGGAAAACGATAGCCCACGGGTCAGATTAGGTCCACCATCTATTTTTTCTAAATGAACTTTTATTAGAAAACAAACAAGTTTATTCATTTATGTGTGGTCCATGACTAGTTGCCAGAAACATTTTGTGGTCTGCAAGACATAAAGCATTTACTATTTTTTTTTTAACCAAAAAAAGGTTGCTGGCCCCTGCTTTTGATTGCAAATTAAAGGTCAGTTGAAAATTTGTGCAAAATCTAAATTTGTATGGGGATTGGGCTGTATTAAATGGTATCAGGAGCAGAGACCACCTCAGCTGTTCCTTGTACCCAACTACGAAGGTCTTGGGCATCCCTATTCTCTTGCACGGTAGGCTCTGGTCACCCCTACTGTATTGGAAGGAAGGTCCCAGCTATCCTAGAAACCTGTAAAGGAAGGTCCCAGGCATCCTCAAGACCCAGCAAGGAAGGTCCCCGTCATTTTAAGCCCCATCAAGAAAGGGCCTAGCTGTCCTTGGTACTTGGCAAGACAGGGTCCAGTTATTCCCTCTGTCCTCAGACCATCAGAGAAAGTCCTGATCATTACAAGAATCGGATAAGAAAGGGCCTAGACATTCCTGGCCCCTTGTAAAGTAGGCTCCAGCTATCACTGCCACTTGATAAAGACACCCCAGGAACCCCTATGACGCAGCAAGGAACAACCTGGCCGTTTTCTGCCAAGGAAAGCCCCAGTTGTCCCCAAGACATGACAAGGTAGATCCTGGTTGCCCCTTCAACCTGACAAGGATGATTCTAGCCATCCTGCCCCTCACAAGGGAAGTCCCAGGTGTCCCTGGGACACAACAAAGAAGGCCTTAGGTGTTCCTGCTCTCTGCTCCATTCCTAGGATCCAGCTATTCCTGCTTTCTGGCACCAGGGATTCTCACAACCTAGCAAGGAAGTCTCAGCTGTCCAGGTTTTCTAGTAAGGAAGACCCCAAGAACCCTTAAGATCAGGCAAGAAAGGCCCCCAAAGTCTCAGTGACCCAGCAAGAAGGTCTTGGGTGTACCCATTCCCAGTCAAGCAAGTATTCAGCCACCCGGTAACCTCACATGGTCCAGCAGCCAACCAAAACTAATAGCCACACTATGACACTACAGACACAGCAGCCAATCACACACACACACACACACAATCAAGGGAAAAACAACAACCTACAAATAATTGAAGAACACTCGGACCAAAAGGATTACTTGGAAGAAGGGGCCCTGGAAGAAGAATTGAGAAGTAGAATTCCAGAGAATGATGCTTAGATGACTTCAACAGCTAGAGGAAAGAATCGATACACTAGGAGCTCTTAACCAAATAGAACTCCAGAAAACAAAACAACAGCGATAAAAAAATGGCATTAGCAACATGGTAAAAGGGCTGTGCAATAGAATCAAGGGAAAAGAAAACTGATTAGTATGCACAAACACAATTCTTTTGAATAAAAGAGATACCATCAACAACAACAAAAGACGCAAAGGAATATTAAGAGGGCAATCACATTATGTGGGGCCCCACCAAAAGGAACAAATTATGTTTCATTTGGACCCTGGAGCAAGAAGAAACAAAAAATATAGAGAGAGGAAAGAGTACAGAAAATCATAGGAGAGAACTTCCTCAACACCTAGCAAAAGAGTGAATAAAGACACAAATAGATGGAGAGAACCTCAAACAAGATAGGATCCCAATTAAAAACATCATGACATATCACAGTAAAACTCTCCAAAATAAAAAGGAGAGAATCCTGAGATCTGACAGGGAAAAAGAGCAATCACCTACAAAAGAAAGCTTGTAAGAAAAAGTTCAAACTTCTCAGCAGAAACTATGCAGGTAAGAAGAAAATGGAGTGACATATATAAAAACGCGAAAGGGAAAAAAACAGCTTCCAACCAAGAATCTTCTATCTGAAAAATCTCTTCCTCAAAGCACTAAGAAGTTAACAAGGGGAAAAGAAAAAATACAAATATCTACACTAAGAGATGAAAACAGAACCAAACACATAGCACAACAGACCAAATCAAATTTAACAATAACTACTATGAAAAACCTGTACTCTGATAAGTCTGAAGTCCTAGATGAAATGGACAAATTTCTAGATGCACAATATCCACAAAAATTAATGCACATTAACATAGAAAATCCATAACAGAAGAAATAGAGTGGGGGGTGAGTAAAAAAAGAATAGAGCATGTGTGCTAGTTACATGATCTGATGTCAATTTGAGGCTTAGGAGTATTGGAGTGAAGCATGACCTGTCAATCTCTGTAGTAGGCATGGTCTTCTCCTGAGGACTCTGGGAACTCCTGTATTTTTCCTGATTGGAAATAAGAGACTTCCTCTTGGTTTACCCTCTGTGAGACATCCCTGTGGAGAAGACAACTGAAGCCAGAGAAGCCATGTGGAGACCTCATCCCAGAGCTGAAGTGCTTACAATGCCATTGGATCCACAAAACTTACTACTCACTGGCCTGTGATCTTCCTGCATTTGGTGTCATTGTATGTGTTTTCTAAGTCTGAAGAGGACTTTATATATTGATATTGGACATATGGGCTAATATCGGACTTATGGACTTGATCTGGACTGGGCTGGATGTTTTCTCAATAGTCAATGCTCTTGTATGTAAAGATCTTGTTTATATACATATACATGTCTATGAATGTCTTTCTCTAGTCTACCTGGAATAACACAGCAGGACATTAAAAAACTTCCAAGCAGGAAAAGTCAAGGACCACATAACTTCACAGGGGAATTCTACCAAGTATTCAGAGAAGGGCTGTCACCAATTCTACACAGATTATTCCAGAATACAAAAAGAGACAGCACACTCCATAACTCATTTTATGTAGTGAGCATAACCCTGATACCTAAACCAAAAGATAGCACAAAGATAGAAAACCACAGACTAATATGCCTTCTGGATATAGATGCAAAAATTCTCAATAAAATCCTGCTCTCTCTCTCTCTCTCTAACTAACTAACTAACTAACTAACTATACACACACATAAATATATATATATATATATACATATATATATATATATATATATATATAATGTTTTCTATTGGGCAAAACCACACAGTCTAGGCTGTGAAAATTGAGTTGTGCAGGCCCCACCCTAGAATCTGCTCTGCTTCTGTGATAGGTAGGCTTGTTGTGCCAACAAGGCCAAAGAAGATAGGTAGGTTTGTTGAGACAACATGGCCAATGAACACGTGTAAGATCAATTGAAGTGTGAAGAGAGAAATGGCTCAGCAAGCCCCACCCTTGCTCTCTTGCTCTTGGATCTTCAGACCAGCGGCTGCCTTGTTTGTCCTGTGCCTCGAGCTCCAAGCTACACTACCAGTGGGACATCTAATCGTGGACTGTGTTGCTGTGAGTTGAGGTTCCTTCAAGCCCTGCTTTGCTACGCTCCTGGAATATACATCTCTTGAGCTTGGGACTGTCAAACTCTGTCATCTGGCTGACTGTTGGTGACCTACTTTGCTGTTTGCTGCTTGTGGCCGGTTAGCCTGGATTGCTCTACAGAGGACTACTCGGCGGCCCTCAAGGCTCCAAGGACTGCCAGTCAACTTACTAGCTGTCTCACACAAGTGAGTTGCACCAAGACATTTATACTGCTTTATAGATTAGTTAACTATTTATTTCTTATGTTAGGTATCTTTGTATTGATATAAATATAGAGAGAGAACTATTAACGCCCTGGTTTTGTTTCTCTAGTGAACCCTGTATAACACAGCATCAAAGCACCAAATTTGACAGCACCAACATTGACTTCTTTGAAAATACTGCCAAAGTAAATTTGGACAGAGGCAGAAGCATGAACTTATAGATAAACTTATATATTTTCAGAAGAATTAAACATGACCTATATCCCACTCCATGTACTCCTCCGCACCAAAATAAAAATAACAAAACCTCAAGGTGAGTGAAAAACTTTTGGATAAATGTAAATTCCAGAGCTATGAAGATCATCAATGGGGAAATAAGTACAAACCCAATTGCAGACGTACTATGGAATGTCACAAAGGAAACACCACAGATAACAACACAGATTACTGGGACCTACTGAAAATTAGACACTTTTGCATACCAGAAGACTTCATCAAAAGAGTGAAAGAGAGCCCATGGTTTGGGACAAATCTTTAGCAATGGCACAACAGGCGAGGAACTCATCTCTAAAATCTATAGAATTCTACAATATCTCAGTAAGAAAAAACATGCCACGTCATTTAAAAAGTGGCAAAAATATGAACAGTTTACAAAAAGTGACATTCAAATCTCTAACAGTATATGAAAAAATGCCTGAAATCACTAGCTTTTCCAGAGATGCAAAGCAAACAAGGATGAGATTCCACCTTACATTGGCCAGGATAACCCAATTATAGATAAACAATAAGCAACAAATGCTGGAGAGGGGATGGACAGTTGGAAACTCTCTTACACTATAGGCAGGCCTGTAAACATAGGCAACCACGTGGAAAGTGATATATCATTGTTGATGTAGGCGCCCTTAAATTTCAACTCATACAGAAGGAAACAATGCGAGGTTCTGTGCCATCTTCCCAGTTGTTCCTGTGCTTGAGCCTATTGTTGCAGTCACTGTGTCAATCCATCTCCTGGAGGGTCTTTCTCTTGTTCATTAACCCTCTAGTTTACCCAATATGATATCCTTCTCCAGGGACTGGTTTGTTCTTACAACATGTCCATAGTAGGTAAGACAGAGACTCACCATCTTTGCCTCTAAAAAAAGGTGGTATGGTGTCACCTAGAACAACTGGGGAATGTAAATCCTACGTAATCCAGGGATACTTCTGAGCATAAATCCTAGAGAAGTAAGAGATACAAACCCAACCGTTGTATGTGTGCCTGTGTTCACATCAGCACGATTCACAACAGCAAGCAGTTGAAAACAGCACAAAAGCCAATTAGTAGAAGAATGGTGTGATAGGTAGGTTTATTATTATGCCAACATGGCCAATGAACACATGTGGGATTAATTGAAGGGGGAGAGATAAATGGCTGTCAGCCTTGCCCGTCTTGTCTCTTGCTCTTTGATTATCAGACCAGTGTGCTGCTGCCTTGTGTGTCCTGTGTCCTGTGTCCTCCTAACCCATGGACTGTGTCGCTGTGAGTTGAGGTTCCTTCAAGCCCTGCTTCGCCACACTGCTGGAATATACACCTCTTGAGCTGGGGACTGTCAGACCCTGTCGTCTGGCTGAATGTTGCCTTGCTGTTTGCTGCTTGTGGCTGGATAGCCTGAATTGCTCTACAGAGGAGTGCCCAGTGGCCCTCAATACTTGAAGGCCTGCCTGTGTATTATCTGTCTCCTGGGTGTGAGTAGCACTGAGTCATTTGTACTGATTTATAGATTAATTAACTATTCTTATTTTATAGATCATATTTTTCGGACCATAAGATGTACCTGACTATAAGATGCATCCAGTTTTTAGAGCTGGAAAACAAGAAAAAAAAAATTCTGAACCAAATAGTACCGGCATACTAAAATGTTTTGGGGTACCGCACCTTCAGATCATAAGACACATACTCATTCCCCCCTCCCCACCCCCTGGCTTTTGGGGGGGAAAAGGTGCATCTTATGGTCCAAAAAATATGGTATCTATCTATCTATCTATCTATCATCTATCTGTGGTAAAAATGAGGAGCTGATATCCAGAGCTCCAGTGGAAAGCAAATGTTTTGAGAATGATGTGGGCAACAAATGAGTAAATGTGTTTGGTACAATGGATGTATGTGTGGATTGTGATGAGTTGCAGGGGACGCAATCAAATGATTTTAAGAAAAGAGTTATAGTCCCAAGGGCTCAAATAGAAAATGAATGTTTAGAAAATGATGACAGCAACATATGTACAGATATGCTTCATACAGTAGATGTATGAAATGTTATGAGAGCTGACACATTTCACAGGTATTCAAAGCCTGGGATGAAGAGTAGGGCAATAATTTGTGTGTGTGCTTATAAAATTCTTTGTGTCAGACATAAAGCTGCTAATCCCAAGATCAAAAGTTCAAACCTGCCAGTTGCTCCTCTGGAGAAATCTGAGACTGTCCATTTCAATAAAGATTGACTGTCTCAGAAATCTGTTCAATGGCAGTGGGCTTGGGTTTAAGTCCTCTGTGCTCTTGTTGTCATATATATTCTATCTCTATAGATTACGTTTGCTTCGTATTGCCCTATGTTCACTGAAGAATTTAAGAGGTGGAAAATCTATATTGCCTTTTTTATTTGCCTACTTTCTACTATTTTCTGTCCCACTCAAATGTAATCAAGTGTCTGAGAGGAGAAATAAATATTCAAAATCTTTCCTATTCCCTGGACAGTAGATATTGCTTCTCCTCATAAGAAGTAGTCTATTTCCCCAACCACATTGAATCTTGGCTAGTAATTTGATGTGCTTTGGTTATCAAAATAAGAAAAAAGTGACTTACGGTGCCTTAAGTCGCTTTTTATTCTCTCTTTATTCTCTAGAAATCTATCAAACAGGTATATAAGTTTGGGCTAGATAGATCTGTACTAAAAACATTTAGAGAAAATGAATCACTTCTGAAGACGTGGCCAAAGTAATCGAGACAAGAATCACCATGCTCTCTTTCTCCTGTGTTGTCCCATCCCTCATGAACCCTTGATGATTTATAAATTATTATTATTTTGTCATGTCTCACACTGTCCGACATCTCCCTTCACCCACTTTTCTGTTGTCCATCCCCAGGGAGGAGGTTTTATGTAGATCCTTGTAATCTGTTCCTTCTTTCTATCCCACCTTCTCTCCACCCTCCTGATATAGCCACTCTCACCACAGGTCCTGAAGGGCTCATCTGTCCTGGATTCTCTGTGTTTCCAGTTCCTATCCATACCTCTGATCTAGCCAGATTGCTACACACTATCTTTTCAGATATTATAAAATTAAAGATTAATAATAGGAAGATCAAGCAAAAATAAGTTACATGGAAATTAAACAACACCTTACTGAATAACTAAAATAGAGTATATTTTTAAAAATCTCCAAACAAATAGTAACAAAAATACAACATAGTAAAAAAAAAAAGGAGTACCCAAAGAGTAATTTATAACAATAACCGCACACATCAAAAAAAGAATAAATCCAAATCAACACTTAACAACAATTAGAACGAGAGCAGCAAAGTAAACCCTAAACACCTTGAAGAAAAGAAATAATAAACAGGAGAAAATTCAATAAGACAAGAAGTCAGTTCTTTGAAAGAACTGATGATATTGATAAACCACTGGCAAATTTAACCAATGGAAAGGAGAAGCATTAAATATCATGAATAAGACCTGAAAAGGGTGACATCACAACAGAAACAATTGAAATTTTCAAAAGATAATTACAAAATATGATGGATGGTGTGCCAACAAATTTGAAAACCCAGGAGAAATGGGCAAAGCTTATTATCTGCTTAAATTAACACAGACTGTTATAGAAAACCTAAAAAACTTGCAAGAATCAAAAGGCCAGGATCAGATGGGTTTACTGAGGAATTTTACCAAACATTCAGAGAAGGGTTAAAACTAATGGTACACAAACAATAGTATACAAACCATCCTAGAATACAGAAAAGGACAACATACAGCTAAACCCATTTTATGAAGCAAGTATAACCCTGATCCTAAAACCAGGCAGAGACATTACCAGAATAGAAAACTATAGACAGATATTCATTATGAACATAGATGCAAGAAATTTCACCAGAATTCTAACAGAATTCAACAAAATTTTTCGAGAACACAGCATATTAAGTGCTGTCGTTCTAAGGGAGGCCATGAGCAAGACACATGGCAGTTCTCATTTGCCTACTCTTCATCCCAGTCTATGAAATGCCTGTCAAATCTGTCAGCTAACTGTCTTCCTGGTTAGTCCTCCAACCTAAGCGCGGGACATTGCAACCACGGGTCACTGCAGCAATAAACTCAGCGCATAATCCAGATGAATATGCAAAAGTCTGCAGATTCAAGAAAAAGGTTCCTCCACGTACTAATTAAGGGTAAATTGGAGCCAGGGGGCGGGGGGAGGTACTAAGCACTGAATTGCTGATATATGGGTTTGTGGCTTCACTACAGCTTAGCGTACATGATGGTGATAATTGAGTATGTGTACACAGCACCGGGTATGAATTAAAGCACGCATTTCTCATGAATGGTCGTCAAAATCAAGGATCATTCTATTTCATAGGCCCACTTTTGGAATTTGGGTGGTTTCTTGAGATATTAGGGTGAGAACTCAATGGATCTGATTCAGGGTGGGTCGCCACATGGTTGACTAAAGCTTCTTGCAACTCAATGTCTGTACAGGCTGCCCAAAGAGTACAGATAAGCGGTAAAACCAGCCAGCCAGCAAGCAAATGGCAGCGGGTCATACAAGGGGTCCCAGAAGCTGGGGGGTATTTACAAAGTACAATAGGTGGCAGCCAGTCTAATTGTAAGACAAGTAGGGTCAGCCATATGTCCATAGACCCAGAGCCAACTTCACGGCCAGGTGAATGCCTCAGACTTAAGAAAGGAGTTTTGCTTACCCAGCCACAAAATATCATGTAGTTTGAGTACCTGTCTGCAGGCCTTTCTAGGAGCTGAGCCATATCTTGGTTGGTGTGTGAGAGAAGGCATGCTATGGAGACTGGGCAAGCTGTATGAAGACAACCATCAGCCACCCAACTCCATCATGGAATGCATAGCCTGAGAGTCAGGGAGTGTTCACCTATTGTTGTATGTGTTGCTTTTTATACCCAAAGGGTGTGAGTAGGACAGACCTGTTGCATGCTCAGAGTTGAAGCAGAAGAAAGATACTGAGATCCTGCCAGTCAGTGAGTCACGCCTACATGACCAGATTGGCAAGGGGTATATCCCAGGGGACCCAGGGACAGGTGACATGGGCATCTGGCCATACACTCCTCAGGGAGATTGGTTCTTCACATCCTTCATAATCTGGGCCCAGCCAGTGAATATATTCTCTGTAGGTCAAATGATGAAGAGGTGAGAGGCCCCAGCAAAGGGACATCATTTTCTTCCAGCAGCACACATGCCAGGGGACTGGGAGCACTCACTATTCCTTCAGGCTGGGACTTCTGTCCTGGTTTGCAGGACTGTGTTTGCTGTCCCCGCTGGGTGGGGCTCTCCCTGGTGTAAACCATTGTATCAGAAACTCCACAGGAGGCCTCCCTCCACTCTACAGGCGGAAGTGTATGATTCCTCTTGGCAAAGGGCATCCAGGATTATTTACCCCGAAAGGAGGCTTGGTGGGTGGCCAGCGTGTAACAGAAAGGAAGGCTTCCTGTCTTGGTTCTCTGGGCGTGGGAAAGCCAAACTGCTGGCTCCACAGGAAAGTACCAAGGGGTTCTAGGTCTTATGGCAAAGGCGACAGCAGGTATTATCCTGTCCCCTCAGGAATAACGGGGCATCCGGTTAGGTGGGCCTCCCGCGGGCGGAGTAAGCAAAGCACTATGGGGCTTTGGCGTTAACAGGTGGTGGAGTGCATTTGCCAAGGGTAGCCAGTTAGGTCTCCATTTAGGTCTCCACTTAGGTCAGGAGAACTACAGGCAGGTGCTGCAGCCACCCCTTCAGAGATGGTGTCTCTGGACAGGGAGTCTGTCTGGTTCTCAGACCTCAGCGCAGAATCAACCATCCAGCCCCTCTGCAGGCATGTCACTGGGCACCCTTGGAATCTTGGCATCCCGCCATTCCAGAGCAGTTGCTTCTTCTCTAACAGAAGCGCTCGAGAGCACTGTCTTGCCCCTGTGTTTCACTCCCCACCTCCCCACCCCCCCCACCCCCACCCCCGTCCGGGAGGTCGTTGGTGCCAACGCTGAGGGGCACCGCGTGGCCTTGTCTCTCCATTTGCTGCCCTGGGGTCCCGGCCATGATGAAGTCAAGCCGTGGTTGTTCCTGGTGAGAAGAGCAGGCCTCCGTTGGGTGCCCTCTTACGCCTGGCGCTCATGGCCGCTCCTCTGCCCGTGGCAGGTAGGGTTTGGCGCCCCAACTTCTCCCTCCCTGAGGCCAGTGGTGCCTGGAGGGCCTAGGACCAGCTGCTCATTGTAATCCTCAAAAGGGGCCCGCAAGGCTCCATCCACTGCTGAGGGGCTGCCTGGAGAGCGGCATCTTCATTCTGTCTGTAACTCGCTGTCCCCAGCTTCCTTCAGATCCCGCATGATCTACAGCCGCTCCATGTGCGTGTGTCAGCTTATGGGGGGAGCTGGCAGGACCCCCCTGTGGCCCCTGCCCGCTCATTGGCGGCCATTATCCGCATGAGGAGTGAGATCACTTGTCCTTCGTCACCTAAGTCCCACGCAGGAAGACACCGTCCCTCCCGCTGCCCACAGCCAGCGTATAACCCACGTGCCACAGCCACTCTCCTTTTGACCAGAGCTGGGTGTAATCGCTGACAGTAAAATGCTGGCTGGTGGCAGGAGCTGAGGCTGATGCAGCTTCATCTTGGTGGACACTGGGCAAACCCCATAGATGTGGATGTCCCCTTCTTTCCAGTCTCCTTCAGGATCCCCCGGAGATTGGAGATGATCCTAGCATGTGAGTCCCACTGGGGACTCCTGCCCCAATGGACAGTTGGGGTAACCCCTTCCCCCATCCCTTTTCCTTGGCCAGGCTGCAAACCAAAGTCTCTACCTCATGGTTAGAGGTCTGTAGGAGGGGACAGATGCCTGTGTCTCCTCATTTCCCTCTCCCGCACAGATCCTCCTGCATCCACTGGGGCCTCCTTGCCCAGCCCTTTCAGCGTCCGATGAAAACCAGACCACAAAAAAAAAAAAGAAAGAAAAGAAAGAAAGGAAAACAGACCACAACCAAGAAGACCCGAGGCACCTTGGCTACCAGCACCCAGCCCTGCGTCTAGCTTTTGTCGGTTCCCACTGCCTGCGGAGTTTCTAACCATGTTTGGCCTGTTCTGCACATCCCCACACTCACGTTATGCCCCCCTCCCCCTGCTCTCCCGCAGCAGCTTTACCTAGGGGTAAGAAGATGGATGCCCTACTTTCTCTCCTAGCCCACCTCCAATCTCCCCATGCTCTTCTTAGAGTTTTTAGGGCTCCTGGCCAGGTACTGAAGGAGCCTGCTACCGAAGGAGCCCTGGTGGCAGCATGATTAAAGATTGGGCTGAGACCACATGGATTATGCACACCAGTGTGTAGGACCATGAGGTGTCAAAGGGATCAGTTATCAGGGTTTAAGAACTAAAAATCATAACTTGTGTGCTCTCTCTTCTGATACGATCGCTGACGACAAATGTGTGCATAAGCAAATGTGGTGAAGAAAGCTGATGGTGCCTGGCTATGAAAAGATATAGCATCTGGGGTCTTAAAGGCTTGAGTCAACAAGCGGCCATCCAGCTCAGAAGCAACAAAGCCTACATGGAGGAAGCACACCAGCCTGTGTGACCATGAGGTGTTGAAGGGATCCGGAGTCAGGCACCAAAGAACTAAAATTATATCATTATAAATAAGGGGGAGTACAGATTGGCGACCCACAGCCCATCAATAGGTGAAGTGACATCCTCTTATAGAGGGGTTGTAGGGAGGACATGAGCCAGTCAAGGTACAGTGTAGTAACAATGAAATATGCAACTTTCCTCTAGTTTTTAAATGCTTCTTCCCACCCACTCTCATGATCCCAATCATACCAGACAAGTCCGGCTAAAGCAGGGGATGTACACTGGAGTTGGAAACATGAGAAATTTAGGATAGATATTCCCTCGGGACTAGTGATGGGAGTGGTGATACTGGGAGGGTGGAAGGATGGTGGAGTAGAAAGGGGGAACCAATTTCAAGGATCTACATATAACCTCCTCTCTGGGGCAAGGCCAATAGGGAAGTGAGTGAAGGGACACATTGGACAGTGTACGATATAAAAAAGCAATAGCAATTTGTAAATTATTAAAGGTTCATGGGGGGGGGGGGAAGGGAAACATGGGGAGCTGGAAATGGGGCCTAGGTGGAGGGAGGAAGTTTTGAGAGTGATGATGGCAACAAGTGTGCAAATGAGTCCTGCATACAATTGATGTATGTAGTATAGGAGGTGAGGGGAGGTGTATGAGCACCCAATAAAATGATTCACTGAAAAAGGAGGGGAGGGAGAAGGAGGAGCTTATACCAAGGGCTCAAGTGGAAAATGTTTGGAAATGAATATGGCAACACGTGTGCAAATGTACTTGATACAGATGATGTATTGAATGTTATAATAGCTGTAAGAGTCCCCAATAAGATTATTTTTTTAAAAAAAGAAAAAAATGGGCTGAGATCCATGCGGTGGGCAGTTTGGAACCACGATTGGGAGAAAGAAGGGCTCTGCTCAAACCCCGCAGAGGGGATTGAAAAATGGAATGCTAAGAGGTGGCAGCCACTCGATGACAGTGAATATGACTCTGAGGATGCGTATACGTATGGTCGGCTCCCAACCGTTAGGAGATGCCCTGATCAGGGACAATCCTTCCCACAAATTAAAGAGGGAGAGCCTGGAAAACGAAGAGTCCCCCTGAGAGGCACGTGTTATATTCCTTATCGCAGAATGACCTACGGATAATTGGATCAGATGGCGACTCCCTTCAAGAAAGCGAGGATTTTAGGCTCTGTAAGGTAAGGAAGGGGAGATGGGCATGTGGGGCGGGCACAGGGTCTCTGCACTGGCTGTAGATTGGCATGCACACTCTGGGGATCACCCCTCCTGGGTCACCCCATGAGAGGCAGCTGGAAAGAACCTCAATGATACACTTCCCTCCTACCATTAACTCACACTCAACTTCCAAGGGGTGGGGTAGTCTGGGGTGAGGCCATCGATGGAACATGTGGGGGTGCTCATTTACCCTCTAGCCTCACAACCAAATAGCCAGAAATTTTAGCACACATAAATTAGGGAACAATTAATTGTCCTTCAAAATAAGTCTTAGGATCCTTTCTGAAGGATCCTTTCTGAAGGTGAGCTCCTTCGTTGGTACTCAGGAAATACCTGTGCTTCTTGCATATGGACCTAACTGACATCTCACTTACATGGCTGCTTGTTGGGAGACAAGCCTTTAAGACCCCAGATGCTGTTTTATCTGATAACCGGGCACCATCTACATTCTTCACCACATCTTGCTACAGCACCTGTATCTTCTGTGTCCCCTGTCTGAGGGTGAGTATTGAACAGGGCCATGAACTAACTGTTCTTCAAGTTGGAGCTGAGGATTATTAGTGCAAGCCCCAAACCCACTCCTGGATCTACCTTTTTTCCTTTTCTTTTAATTTTTTGTAACTTGGGAGTTAATACATATGTAACATCATTCCATAGTTCAATCATGTCTAACAGAATTATACAATAGTTTCCATAATCAGTCTCCAAATATACTTTTCCGTCATGAACTCCTTGACTTCATCTCCCATTTATCTCCCCCGCCACCCCCATTTCCCATTTATCTCCCCCACTACCCCCACCTCCCCTTGTTCTATTTGCTTTTTCTAAAGACTCAATGTCCCTTGGTGTCATTTACCTAAAAACAGAGAAACAACAATAGTCAATTCTACTTGATGTGATTGAAAAATGGAATGATATATTTATTAAATCCCAACTAATTAAAAAGAAAGAAAAAATGCTTTTAGGGCAAATGCCACTTGGTAGTTTTTCTTTAGTAATTTAAAAAATCATTTTATTGGGGGCTCATACAACTTATCACAATCAATACATCTATTATATGCAAAGCATATTTGTATATTTGTTGCCATCATCCTGAAGACATTATCTTTCTACTTAAGTCCTTGGTTTTAGTTCCTCATTTTTCTCTTCCCTTCCTGCTCCCCCAGCCCTCATGAACCCTTGATAATTTATAAATTATTGTCATATTGTACACTGTCCTATGTGTTCCTTCACCCACTTCCCTTAAGTTAGTATTCCCTTCAAGATGAGGATAACAGTTTACTCTTGGGCTCTCTGCTCTTGAGTCAGACACAGTGGGTGCAAGACTTAAGCTTCCCCTTTGGTCTCAACTCTCTTCTTCCTCAGTCTCGGCTTCACATGCCAAACCCTATAAGTAATCTGGCAGGTCTGTAAAGATTGAGCCTCACTTGCCATTCTTGTTTTCCTCCAGGAAAATGATCGCACTATTGCTTGGTCCAAGGGTCTGAAGCTGGACAAGGCTTTATAAAGGATTATAGAAGCTTATGTACCTCTTGATTATAGAAGTATATGACATTGGATGATAGAGGAATTTGCTTTTCTTTTAGATATATGCAGTGATTATAGAAGCTTGTGGTAACGAATAAGCACAAGGATATGACTTTATCGTGGACTCTCAAAGTAAGAGAATCAAGAGGGAGGGTCACTTTGAAAGTTCTGCTTGGTGTGAAATGTTCCACCCCAAATGGACCTCTCTTCTCCTCCTCCTCAGGAATCCAAAGAGGCTTGGAATGCACTAGGCACAGACAAGCCCTCGTTGAACAAACGTTATGTATGCTAGACTTCTGTCTCCAACTTGACCAAAGGTATAGGCCAACAAGGAGCTGGAATTTGCTAGTGAGTACCGCACTCCTGCCTCCCTCCATCCTCGGGGTTCTTGTACTCCTTGCTCTCCCCCCACGTGGCTATTTTAGCTCATTGACCTTCCCCAAGTTGTGTCTTTGACAACCTTTCTTACTTTCTCTATATTTTCCCTGATGCACATCTTAATAGTTTCCTTGTATATAGGGCTTGAAGGCACTCCTTTCAGAAAAATTACCAACCCGAGTAATTATAGCGTTTATTGAGTACTTATTATCTATCGACACTTTGCCAGAGTAGATTCTCATTAAAAACACAAACAAATCAAAAACAGCAAGAACAACATCAAACCCCACCCCACCCAACTCCAGACTCACTGGCATCAAATTGATTTCCATTCATAGCGACCATATAGGACAAAAATCTAACACCTCTGTAGGTTTGAGAGACTGTAAATATTTACTAGAATAGAATACCTCTTCTGCCTCCTTTGGAGCAGTAGGTGTTATCGAACTGCTGACTTTGTGCTTAACAGTTCAACTCACAGCTCACTATACCACCGGGACTCCAACTATTCGGTGATGTAGATAGTACCATTATTCCCATTTTTAGATGAAGAAATTGAGCCGCCGTTAAATTGAGTAACTCCTAAGTCCACATACATAGGAAGCAGGCATGCTAAAATTTGAGCTCCATGCCTCTGACCCCAGAGTTCACGCACAGAACTGCTTTTGTAAAGTGCTCAATATTTGTCACCTTCCATGGTAGCCTTTAAACACTTATATGCTGTGGTGTACATGGGATGCATGAACTATTTGAGTGTTTATTTAAGAGCTTAAATACTAATTAAGTTTTTTTGCTTTTGTATTTCCTTCAAGATCCTTTCTAAATGATGAGTGCCCCTAGAGTGTACTCAGAAAATGCCCATGTATGTAGGGCAAATGCTGCTTTAAAGGTTTTTTTTAAAAAAAATAAAAATTTAAAGTGAATATTCCTTCAGGGTGGAGATGATCATTTACTCTTGCGGCTCTGGATTCACACACAGAGGTTATTGGACTTAAGTTTTCCCTCTGGTCTCATCCCTTATCACCCCCGTCCCAGACCCAGATACCAAGTCCCTAAGTACTTAGAGGGACGCTCCGGAGAGGGTGGGCCTCACTTCTCACTTTCAGAGTCCCAAAGGATGAAGATTCCATTATTGCTGTATCCAAGGGACAAAAGGAGAATAAGATTTTATAAAGAATTATAGAAGTTTGTATATATAGCGCTACAGAAGCTTGTGATACTGAGTTATAAAGAAGTTTGATTTATTTTAGATACAGTATTATAGATGCGTGTCATAATGGATAAGCGTGAGGATATGATTTTATGAGAATCTCAAAGTAAGAGGATCAAGGACAGGGTGACTTCTAAAGTTCTGCTTGGTGTGAAATACTCTACTCCAAATTGACCTCTTCTTCCTCTCTCCTGTAGGTGTGCAAAGAAGCTTGAAAAGCCCTAGAGTCAAACCAGTCCTCAAGTAACCAACCTGATGCATGGTAGACTGCTGTCTCCAATTTTATCAATAATATAGATCCCAAGGAGCTGGTCCCTGGCCAGTATGAGTACCCCGCCACTGTGTGCCTGCCTCCCTCTGGAATCTTGTACTCTTAGTGGTACTACTCACTGACCTCCTCCAAGATGCATCTCTGGTAATCTTTTTTACCTTCTCTGTATTTTCCCCATTCACATCTTCAGCAGTTTTCCTGTAAATTGGGCTCTGATGGACTCATTCTCAACAATTACCATCAAGAATAGTAATATATCTGCTATTTATTGAGTACTTACTATATGTCAATACGTTACCAAAAATCTATTCTCATTAAAGCCACCATTTGCCTGTCAATTTGTCATACTATAGTGGCTTTCATGTTGCTCTGATGTTTGAAGTTTTGTCACTGATACATCAAATACTAGCTGAGCAGCCAAGGTGAACAGGTTTCAGCAGAACTTCCAGACTAAGAACAGACTACAAAGAAGGAAAAGGCTGTCCACTTCTGAGGCACTGGCTGCTGAAGGCCTTCTGAATAAAAGTGGGATGTTGTTAAATATTGAAATTTTTATGGATAATAGTAAAATATTAGTGCCTGATAATATTCCCTGCTGATCAGAAAGCATTCAAAATATGACTAAGGAAGGGTAAAGTTGAGTCTACCCTAATGATGTGAATGGAATAAAGCTTTTAGACCTTTCATTTGCTGATGGTTCGGAACTCGACAAGAAAAAAAACAGTTGCAAGCATTTATTAATCACTAGAACTTGGAATGTATGAAATATGTAAAAAATGAAATGGATTGCTTAAGTTCAATATCGTCCTAGACATTAGTGAGCTGAAATGGACAGCTATTGGTCTTTTGAATATAAAAATCATATGATTTACTATGCGAGGAATGCAAATTCAAGAGGAAAGACATCACATTCATTATCAAAAAGTATACTGAAGTTCAGTGCTATTTGTGATAGGATAATATCTACCCCCATACAAGGAAACCCAGTCATAAAATTATTATGCAAATTTACACACCAACCATTAAAGCTAGTGAGGAAGAATTCTACCAACTTCTTCACTGTGAAATTGATCAAGCATGCCATCATGATGTATTGAGAATTATTAATGATTAGAATGGGAAAGCTAGAAACAAAGTGGAAGGAATAGCAGTTGGAAAATATGGACTTAGTGATAGAAATGATGCTGCAAATCACATGATGGAATTTTGCATTGCAAAATATAAATGTATATATTGCAAATATAAATGTATATATTTAAATCATTTTATTGGGGGCTCATACAACTCTTATCACTACATACATCTATTGTATGCAGACTACATTTGTACATTTGTGCCATCATTCTTGAAACATCCTTCCTCTACTTAGGCCCGTGGTATCAGCTCCCCATACTTCCACTCCCTCCTCACTCCCCTTTCCTCATGGATCCTTAATAATTTACAAATTATTGCTTTTTTCTCATATCATATGCTGCCTGATGTGTCCCTACGCCCACTTCCCTGTTGTCCATACCCCAGGAAGGTTACATGTAGATCCCTGCAATTGATTCTCCCTTTCTACTACACCTATTCTCTTCCCTCCCAGTCTCACCACTCTCTCATCACTGGTCCTAAAGGGATCATCTGTCCTAAATTCCCTGTGTTTCTGGCTCCCCTCTGTACCGGTGTACATCCCCTGGTCTAGCCGGATTTGTAAGGTAGAATTGGGAAAATGATAGTGGGAGGAGGTAGCATTTAAGAACTAGAGGAAAGTTGAATATTTCATTGTTGCTACACTGCACCTTGACTGGTTCATCTCCTCCTGTGACCCTTCTGTAAGGTGATGTCACTTCACCTACCGATGGACTTTAGGTCCCCAATCTGTACTCCCCCTCATTTATAATGATATAATTTTTAGTTCTTTGATGCCTGATACCTGATCCCTTTGACAGCTCATGGTCATACAGGCTGGTGTGCTTCTTTCATATGTGCTTTGATGGCCGCTTGTGTACTTTCAAGCCTTTAAGACCCCAGACACTATATCTTTTGATAACCGGACACCATCACCACTTTTGCTTATGCATGCATTTGTCTTCAGTGATCATGTCTGGAAGATGAGCATCATGGAATGCCAATTTAATAGAACAAAGTGTTCTTGCATTGAGGAAGTACTTGAGTGGAGGACCAATGCCTATCTGTTGTCTTAATACTAACCCTATAAGTTCATGTATGTAAATATTTTCCAATCATCATTTATAAATATACTTACCTATGTGCATGCATGTATTTAGACTTCTATAAATGCCCTTTACCCCCAGTTCTTTCCTCTAGCAAATATATTTTAACAATATAACCAATGACTATACAAGTGGATTTTTTTCAGATGGAATACACAGAAATCAAATCGACTATATCTATAGGAAGAGATGTTGGAGAAGTTCAACATTATCAGCCAAGTGAGGTTGGGGCTGACTATGGAATACATTTATCAATTGCTCATGTGTAAGTTTAAGTTCAAGTCGGAAAAAATGAAAAAAAGTATATGAGAGTGAAAATCTGACCTTGAGTATACTGCACCTGCTTTCTGAGAACATTTAAAGAATAGAGCTGACTCGTTGAACCCAGGGCAGAAGAGGGGATGGGCAGTGGAAGGACATTAAGAACATGATCATGAAGAAAGCAAAAAGTCACTGCATAGGAAAGAAGGAAAAGATCAAAGTGTGGATATCAGACTTTGACACTTGCTCTCGATCATAGAGTAATAGTTAAAGGAAACAGAAGAAATGATGAAATCAAAGAGCTAAGCAGAGAATATCAGCTTGAGAAGACAAAGTAACAAAATGAAATGTGTGAGTATCTGAAGTCAAAATACCACAAAGAAAGGGCACATTCATCCATGTATCAGTTGAAAGAACTGAAGAAAAAAAATTCAAGCCTGGAGTTGTAAAACTAAAAGAGTTTACAGGCAAAATGTTGAATGATGCAGGAAGCATCAAAAGAAGATGGAAGAAATACATCGAGTTACTATAGGAAAAATAACTGACACTCAACTATTTCAAGAGACACTATATGATGTATACAGAACCATTGGTACTGAAGGAAGACCACGATGCACTGAAGGCATTAGCAAAAAACAAAGTTCCAGGAACTGATGGAATAGCAATTGAAATGGTTCCATATGCTAATGAAGCTTAGGAAGAAAACTTAATCTATGCCAATAAGTTTGGAAGACAACTATTTGGCCACCAGACTGGAAGAGACCTTTTTATTCCTATTCCTAATGTGACCCCACAGAAGGTGGAAACTATAGAAGAATATCATTACTATATCATGAAAGTAGCATTTTTCTGAATACCATTCAGCAACAGCTGTAGCAGTATAAAAATAGCGAGCTGTCCGAAATTCAATCCAGCTTCAGAAGAGGACTTGTACCAAAGAAAATCATGACTGATATCAGAAGGTTCTTGACTCAAAGCAAGGAACACAAGAAATAAAAGTTTACTTTTGTTTTATTGATTATTCAAAGGCATTGAACTTTGTGGATCATAATCATCTAAGAATCGCATTGAGAAGAATGGAGAGTACAGAACACTTCACTGTGCTCATGTGGAACCTGTACATGGATCAAGAGAATTGTGCAAATAGAACAAGGGAACACTGCCTGGTTTAGAATCAGACCAGGTACGTGTCAGGGTTGTATACATCATCCTTATTCTATCAATATGCTGAAGCAAATGATCAGAGAAGCTGGACTATATGAAGAAGAACTCAGTCCTCAAATTGGAGGAAACCTTATTAATAATACAACTTTGCTTGCTGAAGGTGAGCAGGATTTGAGGCACCTGCTGACGAAGTTATAGGATTACAACTCAGGGTAAAGACAACCAAAGTCCTCACAACTGAACCAACGGACAGCATTAAAATAAATGAAGAACCGTGGACGTTTCAAGGATTTTATTTTGCTTGTATCTACAATCAGTGCTCATGGAAGTGGCATTCAAGAGCTGAAAGGACGCGGCACAGTTTTGCCAACCCGTTGTACAAGTTTGCTTTAACATACTGAAGAGAAACGATATCATTTTGAGGACTGAGGTTCCCCGGAGAACCCTGGTTGTATAATGGCTAGGTGTTAGGCTGGGACCCCTAAGGTCAGCAGGCCTAAACCACTGGCCACTCCTCAGGAGGAAGAGGAGGCTTTCTATGCCCATCCAGAGCTACAGTCACAGAAGCTCACAGGGATGGTTCTCCCCTGGCCTGTGGGGTCACAGGAAGTTGAAAAAGAATCAACGGTAGTGAGTTTGGAGTTTGGGAAGGTGGACCTGACCAAAGCCAGCGTAGTTTCAATAGCTTCATATGCAAGTGAGAGGTGGATATTAAATAAGGGAAACCAAAGAAAAATGGATGCCTTTGAACTATGGCGCTATTTAAGAATGGCCAAAGTACATGGACTGCCAAAAGAACAAACCGGTCTATATTAGAAGTACGGCCGGAATGTTCCTTAGAAGCAAGGATGACGAGACATTGTCTCTGTATTTTGGACATGTTATGAAGAGAGACCAGTCCCTGGAAAAAGGCATCCTGCTGGGTGCAGTGAAGAGCAGTGGCGGAGAGGAGGACCCTTGACGACATAGGTTGACACCAGGCCTACAACAAAGGGCTCAAGTTCTACATTTGTGAGGTTGCCCAAGAAAGGTGGATGCTTCCTTCTGTTGTTTGCACACCGGGTTGCTGCAAGTCTGCACTAATCAGATGACGCTTCTCGAGAGCAACAACACTCCACACTCACTGCTCTCGAGGCCACGCCCACTCACAGTGACCCTCGAAAGATGAGATTTTCCCCTCCTGTAAAGAGTTAACAGTCTCGGAACCCCTGTCCCATCGCGGGTCTCTGTGAGATGGCATTGACTCAATGGCAGTGAGCCGGTTTGACTGCTTTCGATGACAGGACAAAGCAATGTCTTTGTGGGTTTCTGAGACAATCGTTGTGTGTATAGAACACTTCACGTTCGCCGGAGGCGAGATCGGGGGCTTTGGATCGCTGACCCTGCTGTTCGCAGCCCTACTCATAACCCACTAAGCCATCAGAATGTCAAACTATCTGTAAGGTAGATACAATTATTATCCCTGTGTTTAGATGAAGAAACTGAAGCACAGGCGTATTGATTAATGCCACTAACTTCACATAAGTAGGAAGTAGAGACCGCTAGGCGTTGAGCTCTCTTTGGCTGACTTAAGAGCTTACACACAAAACGGCTTTTCAGAAAGGTGTCTGATGTTTCTCATTCTTCAAGATATCTTTTCGACATTTATATGTGGCTACATATACTAGATACATGAAATTTTAGTTTGCTAGTTTATGTAGGAGCTTCAATTCTAACATTTTTATTTCATGTTTTTACCTTTGTTGTCAATATTTCTCTTGGTGTAAGTATTTGCTTAATGAGTTATAAATGACACACAATAAAATTGCCCACTTTGGAAAGGGATATACCCATGCAGCCATCATCACAATCGAGGAAATAAAGATACATTTAAAACTAACTCTCTCTCATACATATATACATACATGCATGCATACATATGTTCATCCCAACATAGACAACTAATTTTTAGCACAAATAAATTAGAGAACAATTATTTGCCTTCCAACATAAGTCTGTATTAACTAACATACTGGCCTCCTCTCCCTCAGTCCCCAACTCAGATGCCAATCCTCATTAGTAATGGGACAGCTCTGCAGAGAGCAGACCTCATTTCTCACTAAAATTCCTCAAGGAGGAACTCCAGCATTGCTGTGTTTTAGGAGTTTGAATATATATAGTAATTATAGAGGCTTATGATACTGGGTTATTCAAGTTTTGGGTTTCAGTTTAGATGTATTCAGTAATTATAGAAGCTTATGATATGGAATTTTGAAAGTTTTTAGTGTTGGTTTAGACCAGCAGTTCTCAACCTGTGGGTCATGACCTCATTAGGGGTTGAGTGAACCTTTCACAGGGGTCACCTAACATCATCAAAAACCACATTTTTCCCAATGGTCTTACGAACGGAGACACTGCTTCTCTATCTGTCTACAGGTGGTCTGCCCACATGCAGATACACCCACATAAAAGTACCCAGCCTGAAGACTGTTACCCATGCTGTACCATGCTTCAAGACAAAATTTCATTTATTTGTCATTAGAAATATTTCACAATATATAATTATATATATTTGTGATTAATCACTATGCTTTCATTATGTTCAATTTGTAACAATGAAAATACATCCTGCATATCAGGTATTGGCATGATATACATAACAGTCGCACAATTAGAGTTATAAAGTAGCAATGAAAATAATTTTATGGTTGGGGGCACCACAACAGAACTGTATGAGTTTCGGCCTTAGGAAGGTTGAGAACCACTGGTTTAGACATATACACTGATTAAAGACGTTTATGATAATGAATAAGCATGGCATTATGACATCATTGGCTCTCAAAGAAGATGGAGGGCAGGCAGGGTGACTTGTGAAGTTCTGCTTTGTGTGAGATGCTGTGCCCCCAACTGGCCTCTCTTTCTCCCTGTGGGACCCCAAAGAGCCTTGAGATGGCAACGAGGCAGACCAGCCTTCAGGTGGCAAAAGTGATGTCTGTCCCCCATTTTGCTGATACAGGCCTACAAGGGCCCTGGGCCTCATTAGTGTACCACCCCCCCACCACACACACACACCCCGTGTACATCAATCTCTCCTCTGTGGTCTTGTACTCCTGCTGCTCTGACCATATAGGCATTTTAACCGAGGGACCGTCCCCAAGATGAGTCTGAGGTTACCTTCAATACCTTCTATTTTTCTGACTCACATCTTCTTTTTCTTTCTTGCTTGTAAATGCAGCCCAAACAGACTCCTTCCAGAAAAATTATCAACACGGATAATAAAAGTAGCTTGTATTTCTAGCGTACTTACTGTCAATACTTTGCAAGCCTTTCAACCTCGTTGAAAACTCAGAACAACCCTGTGATGTAAAATCTGTCATTTACTCATTGTACCCTCATCCTGGCTCCTTCACATGTCGCTGCTGGCCTGAAGCTTCCCCTCCTGCCCTAACTTCCTCCACTCCATTCCCACCTCAGACATTCAGTCCCGTAAGTCATGTGATGGCTCTGTAGAGAGCAGGCCTCATTTCTCGTTCTCTGTTCCCTAAAGGAAGAAGAGTCCAGCACTGCCATGCTGAAGCAGCAGCAGCACAGCGGGTGCCCACAGTAAGAATAAGGAAAAACAAAATAGGGGTGATACCTGCTCAAGACACATTTGAGGAAGCAGAAAGACCCTCATCTGGACTCCCAAAATCTTACTGACATTTTGCCCATCCGTGAAGCCCCACAAATGGAGGCACGGAGAGATGTTGAGCATATTGGAAAGCAATGCGAGTGCGTCCTCCACAGAAGTGAATGTGCTTGTTGGCCGTGGACAGTCTTTTGGGACTCTGTGCACTTGTTTTGGTGGTAGGTGGTGTTCAGAGGGTGGTTCTGAACTCCCTAGAAAGGATGAATGTGAGTATGATTGTCTCAGGCTTAAACACAAGTGGTATGGGGTGTGGACATCAATGAATCCGTATTCCCTATCCTATTGCAGTCTGAGCTGCCAAGAGAGTGTATCAGTCGCTTTCATCATAAGTCTGAGAGGCAAGAATGGAGGGTGAATCAGAAAATACTGAAGTTTCAGAACCATTGTTTAATGGCAACTCTCGATTATATTTATTTTCTCTCTCTGCTTCCCCCCACCCCCACCCCAAAACAGTTAATTCCACCCAAGGGAATGATAGTTCTCAGAAGGAGACTCAAGGAAGTTCATTCTGATCAAATCAGGGTGTAGAAGACCATCATTGGAATACCACCCACCTCTGCGTTAACTGAGCACTTAAACTTGAGGTCACAATAATGTCTTGGTAATGTGACGCTTCACTCGCTAGGCCTCAAGAAGGGACAATGGCAAGCCCAGGATTTGTGCTGTTGCATCACTGTATGTCCCACTGACAGGGTTTGTTCAATCCTGAAAACCTATGTTGCAACTACCTCTCAGCTGATTCTACTTTTTTTTTGGGGGGGGGGGCATCACTGTCCTGGTGGTGGGAGTTGAAGACCCAGCCTTGCTCCTAGAGAGCTGCTGCTGGATTTGAACCTCCAACCCAGTGGGCCACAGTCCCATGCACAACCACTACGCCACTGGGGCTCAGCCCTGATTCTACTTTTTAAAAAACATTTGCTCAGGAACCTATTATCCTTTTAATGAAAAATAATGTTCATTGATGACAGACAGCTATTTATCTTCATAGCAGCTACTGAAAGCTAATGTTACTATGAGAAGTCCCATTCCAATAAGGGATTGGAAGGTCTAAACACGATTATGGGAGATATTATTTAAATGATGCAGCACCAGGACCCTTTATTGGCACTTATGTTATTTTGTTGTTGTTGTTAATATAGAAGACTGAAAATTGATGCCCATCTACTGAGGACCTCAATGGTTTGCATCTGAAGGTTTGGTCCTACTTAATGCAACACGTAGGAACACTGTGATTTCAGGTGGAGGCTACTCTCCAAATGTAATCATATTCTTGAAATTTGCATACGAAACAGAGGTGCCTCCTTTTAGAAATGAGTTCAGTGATGGTACAACTACATCACCGCAGTGGCTTGTTTAGTACTCGTTAGTGTATCCTAGTAGCATTCCCATGCTCTGAGAGCTCAGCAGTTACTATAAAGAAACTCTTTAGAACTCTTGCAGAAAAATAAAATAAACAAGGCCAGTTCGTTGATGGCAGGGACCTCCAGAGGCAAGAGGAGATATTTCAACCCTGAGACCTGGAACTATTAGATGGTCAAAACAAAACAAAAGTCCTGGAACAGTGAGAGTCTTGAAAAAACAAGCTGGGGATTTAAAGCCTAATTTTGCAGATTTTCTGCCCCAAAGTTGTCTCATTTTCATCCTAATAACTCTTGACTCTAAAATAAAGCTTTTGAGCTTCTAATGGTAGCAAAAAATAAGAATGAATTTTGGGAAACTTTTTTTTTTAAGTTTGCACAGAACTAAGAATTAGACTGCTGGTCATCAATTGAGCAGTTCGAACCCATCAGGCACTCCTCAGAAGAAAGATGCTGCTTCCTGCTCCAATAAAGATTTAGTCCCAGAAATTCTAAGGAGCAGTTTCCTCCTGTCCTGTGATGAAAATGACATCGAGGCCATGGCAGCAGGGTCTTGAACTACCCTTAGTATCAAAGTTGAGTCCCCCAATTATATCACCTTCTTGCCTTTCCTTCAGCCCGGGTAAAAATCAACAAGGGTTCTTGTTCCCCACAGCTTTCCATACTGCTCGCCTCCCTCATGTATATTGGACTAGCTCAAAAGAGATCTTAAAGATTAGGAAGTACGAACTGCCTTCCATCAAGTTCCTGACAAACTGAGCCTGAGGCAGATGTTTAGGGCAAGTCATTTCTTGAGGGGAAGCTTTCCAAAAAGAGAATGAGAGCAGGGGCAGTGAGAGCATGTGTCAGTCGAGGCAGACTAGAGAAACAAAATCATAAACACGCATGTGGATAGAAGGGAAAGGTCTATACACAAGAAGAATGGAACATTGAGAAAGCATCCCAACCCAGTCCAGTCCAAGGTCATAAGTCCGATATTAGCCCATATAAAGACTCCTTCCGACTCATGAAGCACATGTAATGACACCAGGGCAACCACAGGTCAGTGAGTACAGAGTCTTGTGTATCCAGTGGCAGAAGAAGCACTGGCAGGGATCTCCCCACTGACCAACTCCCATGTTAGGGTTCTATATATGTTATTTGCTTGGCTGCACTCCATGATATGTGGTGTACCTTATTAGTAGCAAGAGGCCTTGGAAGAAGATATATTATTTCTGAGGTTAAAGAGATCTAGGCTGAAAGCATGAGTTCCAGAAAGATGTTGACTTGTGTTCGACTATGCAAAGGCATCTGCTTCTGTGGATCACAACAAACTATGGATAGCATGGAGAAGAGTGGGCATTCCAGAACACTTCCCCATACATGGATCAAGGGGCAGTTGTGCAAACAGAACAAGGAAATACTGCATGGCTTAAAATCAGAAAAGATGGGCTGAGCCCTAGTGGCGTAGTGGTTGTGCGCGGGACTGTGGCCCCCGGGGTGAAGGTTCAATTCCAGCTCACAGTAGCAAAGGCTGGGCCTCCTACTTCCACCACCAGAGGGCAGTGATGCCTAAAACAACAAAAAAAAAACTAAAATCAATAGATGATTGGGCTGAGCCCTGGTGGCCTAGTGGTTGTGTGAGGGACTGTGGGCCACAGGGTTGACAGTGCAAATCCAGCAGCAGGACTGAGCTTCCTACTCCCACCAGGGCAGTGAAGACACACACACACACAGAGGCCTCATTGACCACTCAATGGCTATCTCCATATTAACAGGCTAGACTCTACCCCTACATCTCAATCATGAAATTAACATAACCAAATGACCGCCACATAGTCTTTAGTATAGATTACAACTCAATGTAAAGAAAACCACAAACCTCACATGTAATTCAATGGACGACATCATGATAGAGACAAGAATGAAGTTGTCAAGGACTTAATTTTACTTGGATTCACAGTCAATGTTCTTGGAATCAGCAGTGAAGAAATCTCAGTGCCAGTGTTTAGAAATGAACCCGCTTTAATCCAGCCTTGGGTAACAGGTATCCTTTAAAACTTTTTTCTGTGTGTAAGGAGTTTTGATGGTCTAGTGAGTTGTGAATTCTCAGCTAACTGGAGAAAAGGAATTTGAACCACCCATGCCCTGACACACACTCTCCTGGTGTAAATATTTACAGTCGCAGAAACTCACTGGAGAAGTTCAAATATGTCCGTTAGGCCTGCTGTGAGTCAAAATTGACAGTATGATAGTTGAGTTCTATTGGTGCATAATCCAAATATGATACAATTCAATAGTTCATTAGATCAAGACGTGTATACAATCAACACGACAATCAATTTTAGAATATCTGGATTTTTAAAATTGAACTCCTTGTTATTAGCTCTGCATTTTCCAACAACCTCCCCTGCCACACCCCCAATGAACCATTAATCCAGGTACTATCTGTAGAGGTTCATCTCTCCTGGATTTCACATACAGAAAAATATACAGAAATACAAAACAAAGAGAAATCTAACAAAATAAAATAGAGGAAAATCCCAGTTGGAAAGAAGACAGAAAATATTAAAAATTAGAAAACTTTAAAGTGAGCCACAAGAGAGATCCAATAATGAGGGTTGGATTTCCACCGAGTTACGTCTATCATAATCCACTTTCTGATGCATTCAGGATGACAGCAGGGCTATCCTCATCGCTGGTCTATTTTCAGAGGAGATTCCCTGGCGGCTTCATCCACATTTATTTCACGTCACGCTCCCCCTACTTCCTTGTTAGAACTTTCAGATGTGTCAAAAAGGGGATCAAAACAGATGTTACATTCTAATTTACTATAATCCTTCCTACGATATTCTCTGTCTGGTAACCAAGCTATTCACACCCCTTGAATATGGTCAAAGGAAATCACTGGAGGCTTAATCTATGTGTAGATCCTATAAATGTATTTTGGGCTCCCACCATCACTCATACTCTCTGCAAACAAGAAGCTCAGAATTTAAACTCTGATACCATTCCCTCCTTCGGATTTAGATGGTTGCTGAGGTGTTTTTTGTTTATTTTACTTTGCTGTTTTCACTAAGTTTCAAAAAACCATTTGTTACAGTTAATACCATTTACACAGCAGGGAAGAAGAAACTAAAGTTTGGAGCGGTTCAATAGCTGAACTTCAGTATACTGGTAAGCAAATGGAAATGTCAGCATGCTCTGCAAAGCCCTCCTCTGTCCTCCTGCCTTTGTGTGTGTGCACCTGCTAAGGCCCCTGCACAAATGCTTGGCACAGGCCCTTGAACAATTTGACATTTTCCTGTTACATCTGGACTTCTACTTATCCAGTAACTATATAAAAATTGGAGCCCTGGTGGTACAGTCGTTATGCATTCGGCTGTGATCTGGCAGTTTAAAACTACCAGCCGCTCCAAGTGAGAGAAACTGGCCTTTCCACTCCCACAAACAGTCCTGGAAACCCACAGGGCTCCACAGTGAGTCAGCCTTGACTCACTCTCAGTCAGTGGCAGAGAATTTATATAAGAATTAGAATGCTTTTTCCCCAGGTCTTCAGATGACTTCTTATATAACTTTTCTCCATTTATCATGATGTTACCTACTGATTCAGGTGTGAGAATTCATTTCTATTACCAGAGCCATATTTTCCAACCCTGTTCCTTCCTCTTTGTTTTCTAGTTTTGCAACCTAATAGCCAATAATTATCAATATATCTTGATTGCATGTTTGATCAATTCCAGGATGAAGATGTTGGTAGAATTCAAGTTCTTCATCACTATCTTTTGTGGTTTGTGTATATATTTGAATAGGAGCTTTATTCACTGGATTTTCCGCAATGATATCATCCAATTACAGACTGCATTGTACTTCAAAATAGATTTTGAAATATCCTTTTGACTATGATTGCAATGCCATTCCTTTTGTGTCAGTCCTGGTAAATTAAAGCATACACTTTACTGAGACAAAATGGTGAATATCATTTCAGCTCTCTAAACACCTCATTATCCATCCATTTCAAAGACTTTTAATTTTCTTAGATTCATACTTTGTACATTACAAATTCCGATGACAAGACTTTTGCAGCTGTCTTTTCCTATCTTGAGTTTGTCCCGTCAGCTAATTGAGATCCTGAAGACTCCACGCCCACAGTTTTACTCCGTTCATGTCACCATTGTTAATTCTACTTTGAGGAAACATCTCCTCCTCAGTCGCGTGTTGGCAGTTTTCAGACCATCCTATGACACGATCTGCTTCCATTCATTAGGCCTTTAGTATCTTATGGTTCAAGCTACGCATATGCATAAGGCTTTCAGCAGGCAGCTACTTCCTCTGAAGTGGCCAGTAGAGTCCTTCTTGGGCTACAGAAGCCATGCTCTGGGGAGACAATCAAATCTTTTCTGACTCATAGCAACCCCATGCCCAACTCACTGAAACACTTCTTATTCCTGCACCATCCTCACAATCATTTTTATGTTTGAGCATAAGAATATTTTTATGTTGCTGCCATGATATCCGTGTCAATCAACGACATGGAAGGTCTTCCTCTTTTTCACTGCCCTTCTACTGTAGCAAGGATGTTCTTCTTCTCCAGGGTGCTGGTCTCTCCTGATCACGAGGCAAAATCTCATCCCGGTAAACGAGGGAGAGGTGGGGGCGGACAACAATGACGGCAGAATACCTCCCCTTGCGGGGGCGAATACGAGGACAGCAGGTAAAGGAATAGAATGGGCGGTGTGAGATATGTCTAAACAATATCTAATAAAGGTTCATGAGGGTGGCAGGGTGGGGGAAGGAGGGGTAAAAGAAGAGCTGATACCAAATGGCCCAAGAAGCAAGATGCTGTTTAGAAATTGTTGATGCCAACAATTGTATATGTCTGCTTGAGAGAATGGATGTGTAGATTGCTGATTCTACTTTGAGAATCAAATTAGATTCAACAAAGTAGAATCAACAATGCAGAATCAATAATACGTGTAAGAATCCCCAATAAAATGTCTTGTCTTTTAAAAATCTCTCACCATTGCTTCTAAGGAGCATTCTGGCTATATTTCTTCTAAGATATATTTTGTGTTAGTCTAGGTAGACTAGAGAAACAAATCCATAGACACTCATGTGTAGATAAGCAAAAGCTTTATCTACAAGAGCAGTTGGATATTAAGAAAACATCTCATCCCAGTCCAGATAAAGTCCCCAAGTCCTATTAGCACATATGATCCCAATCTATAAAGTCCTCCTCAGACTCATGACACACGCAATGTTGCCGAGTGCAGGGAGATGACAGGCCAGTGGGTTCAAAGTCTTGTGGATCCAGTGGTGGGAGAAGCATCTCAGTGCTGGTAGGAGTCTCCATGTGGCTCCTCCAGTTCCCAGGGCATAGGGTCTCTCGGTGTAGTGCCATGTGGTTTCTCCTCAGAAATGTTTAGCAGGGACTGAGCCTTGTCAGTAGATCATCTCTGAGGAAGTGAGCAGAGAGTGTCTCTCCTGCCTCCAAGGAGGAAATATAGGAATTCCCAGAATCCTCAGGGGAAAAACCATGCCTATACACAGGCCTCATTGGGAATATAATGATTAACAGAATAGACTCCCCCCATTCAGTCTTAATCCTCTCAAGCCTGAATTGACACCAGATTATGTAACTAACGTGTGTGTGTGTGTGTGTATGCATGTATACATTTTTTTTCCTGGAAGGCTATGGTACTTTTAAATATTCTTCACTATCAATGTAATTCAAATGCATCAGTTCTTCTGCAGTCTTCCTTATTCATTATCCAAATTGTTTATGATTTAGTATAGTTAGTATAGTTGATGCCTCTAGTTGTTTATCTAAATCTCATTATTCAATAGATTATTACATAGGAAAGACTCATGGGACTGCTATTTCCTAAACATGAGTACCTTTTAAAAAAAATGGAACTTATTATATTCAGTTGCTCTTCCATACAAAGCAGTTATGAGAGCATTTTCAGTTCTTTGATATGCTGCCTTTTGCATGCCTGCTTTATTTTGTATTTTTGACATTACATTCCTTTTTAAGAACTTTGTTTATACTATTGTCTGACATAATACGGTAACCCCTTTTCATCAGTTCAATACATTTTCTTCAGTTATAAGAAAGGTATAGGGTAGTCAGGGCACATAAAGTCATTTAACATTTATTTTTCCTCTTCTGCTGCTGAAAGTAGCTGGAGAACTTTAAAGAAAATCGGATGTTCCTTTCTCATTTCGGGGGATTCTGAATTTCTAGCAACAGTCTGGTGAAATTATACCTCTTAACAAGGGAGTAAATATAGTCTCACCAAGCATGCAGACTAGAAATTCATGACTATGCACATTTATCTATGTACTTTCACTTTACACTGTGATTTGGGTCATTATCTACTTGTGAAGTGCAGGCACAGCCTTGTGGTGGGCTAGCCACACGTATGACACAAGGAGGAGGAACTTTTCTTGGAAATCCATTACCATTGCCATGGTTACTAAGACATCATTCATAACGTTCAAGTGTCCACAGCATTTCAAGGAATCCATGGAGTTGCCATGACCCATAGCAACCCTAGAACTCACTTACCCTGTGGGTTTCGGAGACTGCAAGGAGTTGAAAGCCTCAACTTTCTTCCGGGAAGTGGCTGGGGGATTCTAACTGCTGACCTGGAGGTGAACAGTCCGACATGTAAGCGACTAGTCTACCAGGGCTCCTTACAGACATATATTATGTTCCCTTGTGATTCTGATATTCCAGGACCGTCAACTCAAGAATCCTCCAACTTTATTATTTCACGGGGATTTAACCACTTTACTTCCAACCCCATCCCTCTTCCATAAAGGTTTGTCAATGTCCCTCATCAAAGGTGGCAAATTGAGGCGGGGGTGGAACATAGGCAGAACAGTCTGTGCTGGGGAGTAAAATGAGATTCTGGTTAAACAATGGTGAGGTAGTTAGTGACATATTTATCCCAAGTCAATGCTAAAACTTTCATCACAGAGTGTAAACGTAATTTAAAGAACACGCAAGAACCGGTCTCATTTGTGCCACAGCCACGCCTCCAGCGGAGCGGTCCTCTAGTACAACGCCAATAACGTGCCATTCTGCTTTTAGCTGGTCCAGTCGCACTCCCCTCTCCTGAAAACTAGGCTGGCACAGACGCAAACAGAAATCTGTGGAGAGAACACGGGAGGAGAGGTAGGTTTCTCTCCGTTCCGGGGTCGACGAATAGACAACGGCCACGTCACGGCCGTAGGCGGGGTTAGGCTGGGTTACGTCAGCGCGCCGACTACGCGCCGGATGTAGATTTTGCGCATGCTCACAGAAAACGCAGGCGGTCGTCGCTTCCGGCGAGAGTTCGCGCAGGCTTTCCGGCGGATTCCGGAGACTGGCGTAGCGCTGCCCGGGAACCGCCCGCGTTAGACCGGCGAGGGCAGCAGATGTTCGCCGTTTACGTTCACAGCAGGACGGGAAGCCTGTGGTAGGGTTCATTCGTGTTGTTTTCTCTTGATTCCTCGGATTCTTGAATTTTGACGACAAAGTTGAGGAAGCCGAGAAGCTCTGGTTACCGTGGTAACTGCGTGACGCCAGGTTCCGCCTGCCAGGTAAGGGAGAACCTCTGTCCCTACCCTTTTAAAATGCATTGTTGGTCGGATCCAGATTCAGCGCTTCTATAAAGCCGTGCTCTCAACTACAGAATTTGGTTTTACAAGATTTGCTATGACTCTAACAGAAGCAAATGTTTGAGGCAAAGTAACGAGTGCGGATGCAGTAATCATGGCAAAGCGGGAAAGGGACTAAATGAAGGTATAAGATGGAAGATGGGAGCAATATGTGGAGAAGTGGGTAAAAAGATGATTGCATTTCTGCATAACTCAGATACCTGTGGATTAAGATGCTCCTTTCCTTAGTGTGGTAGAGTGGATTACGTGGTGAACTGCTAACCTCATTAGGAATTGGAACCCCACAGTTGCTCTGGGGAGAAAGAATCTCTCTGTTTTTATAAAAAGAATGACAATCTCGGAAACCCATCTGGGGCAGCTGTACACTGTCCTTGAGGGTGGGAATGAGTCAGAATTGACTCGATGGCAGAGAGGCTTTCCTTTTGTTTGAAAGGCAAGATCAACAACTCAATCACCAGTCGTGGAGCCCCCAAAGGAATCTGTATAGTCTTGAAAGCCTGAAGGAGCACATGTACTGTGTCTCAGGGGTCACTAGACTTTGGAATGGACTGAAGAGTGCTGGACTGGGTGAGTTATCAACAGTAACTCATTGGATATGGAAGATTAGGGAGAGGGGCCCTCTGGCATCTTTGGGAGCAAGTCCATTTTGGGTTCATTTTTCAACATTAGTTGTTGTTAAGTGCCATTCTGTTGGTTGTGACCCACAGAACCCAACAGAGCAAAACACTGCCAGTTCCTGCTCCAGTCTCACAATTGATCCTACTCCTGAGTCCATTGTTGTACACACTGCGTCAAATTCATCTTGTAGAAGGCCTTCTTCTCTCTGACTGCCCCTTTACTTTACCCAACTCGGTGTCCTTATCCAAGGACTGGTCTCTCATGACAACATGTCCTGATACATGTTGATACAACATGTCCTCTCCGGAGCATTCAGGCTGTACTTCTTCCAAAGCAGATTTATTAGTTCTTTTGGAAGCCCATAGTACTTTCAGTATTCTTTGCCAGAACCCAAATTAAAACACATCTATTTTCCTTCTGTCTTCTTGATTGAGTTTCCAACTTTCACATACATATGAGGTAGAAACACCATAGCTTGGATTAGACACACCTTTAGTGCTCAAGATAGCATCCTTCTCAATAAAGAGATCACTAAAGGAATCTTATGTAGGAGATTTACACAGTGCAATGTGTCCTTTGATTCCTTGACTGCGCCTTCCATGAGCAATGATTGTGTATCCAATCAGGACAATCTTTTTTTTTTACTGGGGGCTTGTACAACTCTTACCACAATCCATACATACCTCCATTGTGTCAAGCACATTTGTCCATTTGTTGGCTGCATCATTCTCAAGGGCAAAATATTTTAACAACCTCAAATGTTTCTCCATTTATCCCTGATGTTTCCTATGGATCCACTTGTGAGGATTTCTTTACATTGAATTGTAATACATATTGAAGACTGCAATCCTTGATTTTCATCAACAGGTTCTTAGAGTCCTCAGTTGCAACTGCATTTCCATCCGTGTCAGCCTGTATTCTTTCTCTTTCCTAGAATATTGCCTTTACCTTTCTAACCATGGGCAGTTTATTTACCTTCACTAAGCCATTTTATTTTTCTCCAATGTTGAAAAAACTGCGGGATACTTCTAGGAACTAGAACATCAAACTACTCGCCCTGGCTAGAGTGTGAGTGATGTATGAAGGAGAGCAGTAGCTCTAGAATGAATGTCATGCCAGGATGAATGTGGACTTCCAGAGAGGCACAGATTCTTTTCCTAATTCCCACATGCAGCTATTAAGTACAAGTGATACTACCTCAAAATATGTTTCTAATCTCCCCTCTCTTAGTTAATTTAGCATGACATTAGTTCATTTATATGCCTAGCAAAAAGTAAGAACCCAAAACATAGTAGCAGCTATTATGCCTCTGCTGTCAATGAAGAATATTGAAAGTACCTTGGACTTCCAGAAGAAGAAGTAAATCTATCTTGATAGACATATAACTAGAGTGCTCATTAGAAGTGAGGACGGCAAGATTGTCTCACTTACTAAGCGTAGAGACCAGTTCTTAGAAAGGACCATCATGCTTGGTAAAATGGAGGGACAGTTAAAAAGAGGGAGACCTTTAATGTTGACACACTGACTGTGATAGTTGGCTCAAACATAACACGTGAGGATGGTACAGGAGCAAACAATGATTTGTTATATACATAATTGAATTTTTCTCCTTTATTGGTGCTACCAAGTGCAATGAATTTTTCTGACCTAAATTATATATATTAGAAAAAAAGGTGATGACTTTTCTGCATGTCACATGCCTTTGGATTAAAATGTACCTACCTATTCTCAGTGTGAAATAGGTATGAGTGCTTTCAGTGATGAATTGATGAGCCCTGTGGCAGAGGCAGAAGAAGTGGAAGCATCAGTGCTCTCCGGTACAGGAATGCATATTCCATGGCTCCGAAAGCAAATGGACATGGTGGGTAAGTAAAATGACACAGAGCCATTGTAACAATGTAAGGTGCAACTCAGTGTGAACACAGAATGAATAACTGAGTTGGGAACAGCTTTAGCTGTAATGATGGAACTATGTGTGTCTTCTTTTTAAACAAGGGAGTCCGGATTTTGTGGTTATACATTGATTGCAAATTCAGCAGTTCCAAACCACCAACTGTTCCTTGGGAGAAAGATAAGGTTTTTTCTCCTTTTGCAAAGAGTTACCATCTCAGAAATCATTGGGGAAGTTCTGTCCTGTTTTATAGGGTCGCCATGAGTAAGACTTAAAAATTTTTTTTTTCATGAGTAAGTCTTGACTCGGCAGTAAAGGCACTTTTTAGCTGCAAGGAAAACATTCATTTTTTTTTAAGTTGATTTTTTTCCCCCTCTCTTCTTAGATTGTTCCCCCCTTTTAATTAATAGCAAATAGCCAGTGTTGTGGCATGTGTGAGGAACTTTGGGATTGATCAGGAACAAAGATGTGACTGTGATGTAGCCTGGTGGCACCACAAGCTGCATATTGTGCTGCTGGCAGAGAGCCATCAGAAGTGGAAAAGGGCTCGAGAGATTCCCGAGGTACAGAAAGGCTAAAGGGTGAGCTTCCATATCCTTGGTGATGGTGTTCTGCAGCGAAGTGGGGAGTCTCTGAGTTAGATTTCCAAGAGCAGTGGCACCTTCCTAAGGACTTTGAGGAAATTCCAACTCATAGTGGCCCTTACAGGATAGAGTAGAACTGTTTCTGTGGGTTTTCAAGACTGTACCGTTACGGGAATAGAAAGTCTCATCTTTGTCTTGCAAAGTGGCTGGTGGTTTTGAACTGACAACCTTGTAGTTAGCAGCCCAATACATAACCCAATATGTCATCAGGGAACCCAGTAGCACCTTAGCGTCCTTTGAACTGCAGGATCTTGTGGTAGCTATTTTGGTGATGGGCACCCCAGGGGCTTATGTGTTGGGTTGCCAATTGTGTGGTCAGCAGTTCAGGTACATTAGTTCAGTGGTTCTCAGCCTGGGGATTGCGACTCCTTTGGCAGTCGAATGACCCTTTCACAGGGGTCGCCCGATTCATGACATAGAAAAATTATAGTTATGAAATAGCAGCAAAAGTCATTTTGTGGTTGGGGGTCACCACAACATGAGGGCATTAGGAAGGTTGAGAACCACTGCACTTGTTGCTTTAGGGGAGAAAGATAAGGATCAGGTCTCCTCTAGCCTGTCGGAGTCCTGTGAGTCAGAATCAACTCAATGGTCTTTTTTATGGCTAGCAGATTTTGAGTGCAGCTTCTCTCACTCCCCATCAAGTTGATGTTGACTCATCGTCACCCTCTAGGACAGGTAGAACTACCCTGTGAGTTTCTGAGGCTGTAGTTTTTTACAGGAGTAGACAGCCCCACACTTCTCCCATGAATCAGCTGGTGGGTAGAACTGCCGACCTTGAAGATCAGAGGCCAGTAATACAGCACAGGGCAGTCTTTGGGTATGTTAAACATTCGGGCTTTTTTTTTTTTTTTTTAAATGTACTGCTTGCATGGTTTTAAGATGCCATCTAAAATTTTTATTATGAGAGTCATAGTTGCGAAAGGTAAATTTTCAGCATATAATCACATTTAAAAAAATTATATTACTCTTTTAAATGTAATCTAAATAGTCTAGCAATGTGATACTTTCTATCATCTATTTTTATACTGTTATATTACACTGCTTGCAACAAAAATAATTGTCTTAATTTACACATTTTGTTTAATTACTACCCTAGGATCATAAATGTTTAAATACTAATATTTATTCCAAGTAGAGACTTAGTTAATAGTGTGTACTGACCCGGTAAAAATATTGTATCTTACTAAGGGTTTAAGTAGAAAGAAAGTGTTTTGAGAATGATGATGGCAATAAATGTGCAAATATACTTGATGCATTTTAGTAATTTATTATAAAATGCTTAATCCTCCTCTTTTGGATATGCAAATATTTGGAAATAACCTGACCTGCAAATGGACATGTTTGAGCGGTTCACTCTCTTACCTGTATGTTGTTACTGCAGTTTCAACTTAAAACAACATGTAGTGATTGTGATTGTGTAGACTTGATTATTGGCTTAGGAAATTCGTTTTAGGAAAGAATGACAATTCATATAAGAAAGTTCCCAGACTGCAAGTTAATTGCTTTAAAATTATCTTAAAGCTAGCTGCCCGGGGTCTTCGTGTACTCCCATGGTTCAGGGCACCTGAGATTGAGAACTCCTGGTCTAGAGTAGGTTTGTGGTGATGTGGGAACTCACTCTTTTATTACCCAAACCCAAATAGTTTTTTTTTTTTTTTTTTAGGCATCACTGCCCTGGTGGTGGGAATAAGAGGCCCATCCTTTGCCCCTGTGGAGCTGGAATTGAACCTCCATCCCAGTGGGCCGCAGTCCCGCGCACAACCACTACGCCACCGGGGCTCAGCCCCAAATAGTTTTAATAAGGGGATTGCCAATACTAAGATGTAAATGATGATGCCTAATTTAATTTACACTTAGTGTCATTGAGTTAGTGGAACTCAGTCTCTTTCTAAATGTAAAATCTCAACTCTTCTGTCTTACCAGAACATCCACAAGTACTATTTGCCAGATTTGCATACTGTTGACTCAATAACCATTCTAAGGATCGAGGACTGTGCTACTGAGGGACTCTTTAGGAAATTGTCCAAAGATTTTTTAGTGCTACAATGAAAGGATGATGGATTCTGATATGCGAAGTAGCCTAAGAAGTCTAATAGGTTAATCTATGAAATTGCTAATAGCTGTATGGAAAGGCTTATTTCATGTGAACCTACTTGGATATTGTGGACGGGCTGAGTGAAGTGCTGTCTATTATTCTACTTGTTAAAATGTTTGTTTTCTAGAATTAAGATGATTGAATCTTTGAATTTGGGGGCATGGTGGGTAAAAATTCTTCTCTTGATCTTTATAGTGACTGGAGGAAAGAAGAAGAAGGATTTTGCTCAGACAACAAGTTCATGTTTAACTTTGATTCAAGAAGCTCTGCTGAAACACCAGTGGCAGAAAGCAGCAGAATATATGCATAGTTATTTTCAGACCTTGGAAGACACAGATACCAACAAAAGGCAGGCTGCCCCTGAGGTAAACCAAGTGTAAGTGTGCTGGAAGGAATTATATGCTAGCAAATTTCTGCCTCTTAAGCTCTCTGTCTAGAATAGCTTTGTAAAATCACAAATTTATATTACTATAAACTACTGTGGTAGGTTAGGGTGGAGAATTTGCATCAGATATTTTTTGTACTTTTAAAATTTTTAAGAGATTTTTAACAGGTACTGAAAGTACTTTAGTGGGGGAAAGATGAGGCTTTCTACTCCCATAAAAGTGTACAGTCGTTGCAGCCCCAGGGACAGTTTTCTTTTGTCCTTTGATTCGAATCATCTGGATGGCAGTGAGTTTTAGAAAGTACATTGAACAAATGTGCTCGACACAATGAATGTCTGTGTGGATTGTGATAAGAGCTGTACGAGCCTCCAATAAAACAATTAAAAAACAAAAGAAAATAGCCCCCAATAAAACGATTAAAAAACAAGAGAAAGTATATTGAACTTTGAATCATCAGATTCAAAGTCATCAGAACTTGGTATTAATCATTCACTGGATAATTTCCCACTTTACAGAATGCTTCCCATGTAGTGTTATGTAAATGTAAATGTTATTTCTTTCATGTTTAAATTGTTTCTTGACCCTGCACCCCCTCACCACCTGTGCCTCATTTCTACTCCCCCTTGCAGCAAAACCCTTTGAAAGAATTGTATATACCTGTTCTATCAAATCCTCTTCATTTAAACTCTTACACCCAGTATCACCATTTGAACAAATTTGCTTAGTCAGTCAAGTTCAGCAATGGCTACAGTGTGACTAAATCCAATGGCTTTCCACTTCAGGAGAATTAGCTACTGTATAGCATTGAAATATTACTGGCATATATGTCGTTATTTGTAATCCCTCATCCAATCTTTTGAAATGAGAAAACCACGGTTTCTCATTTCTATTCCTACTTTTCTAACTTCACCGACCCTCCCCCCACCCCACCCCAACTTTGTTCTTGTTCAGATGATGCCCTTTTGTTCTCGAGTGGATACCTCCCCAGTCTTATTGTTCACCCTGTAGACCTCTGTGTTGTTTGGCTAAAATTGGGGGTATGAGTTTAGTTTCTGTTCTGAAATTAAGTGGCAAAGATTGGAACCTTCATATACTGCTCATGGGATTGTAAAATGGTGCGACCACTGTGGAAAACAGTATGACATATCCTTAAAAAGTTGGAAATAGAAATACTACTGATCTAGCATCCCACAAGTAGTTATATAATATAGATAAGGAAGAGCTGTGACCTAAGCTGATATGTGCACATCTTTGTTCATTGCAGAACTATTCACAGTAGCAAGATGATGGAAAGAGCCCAAATGCTCTTCAACAGATAAAAGAATAAACAGAGGCAAAATATAACGTTATGCAATCTTTTTTTTTGTTTTTGTTTTTGTTTTTGTTTTTTGGGGCATCACTGCTCTCCGGTGGTGGGAGTAGGAGGCCCAGCCCCACTGCTGGAATTGAACCTCCATCCCAGTGGGCTGCAGTCCCGCGCACAACCACTACGCCACCGGGGCTCAGCTCAACATTATGCAATCTTAAAGAATAACAATAAATCTGTGAAACATCTCAGTGTGGATTAACCTGAAGGATATATGCTGAGTGAAATTGATTATTCTAAAGGGACAAGTACTGTAGTAGACTACTATTGTAAAAATTGCACGAAAAAGAAATATTCTTTGGCGGTTACCTGGGTGAGAATTGGAGAGAGGGTAAACCCCAGGTGAATATAATACACACATACATTGAGAAATCAGCAAAATATGATCAAGGTGAGGGAGGACACACAGAAGAGTGCATTAGTTTATGCAAAAAGCCTCATCTCCTCCCAGGAGTGGCTAGTGTGTTTGAACTGCTGAACTTAAGGTTAGTGATCCAATGCTTACTTGACATTATCATCAGAGCTCTTTATCATAGCCATTACCTGTTGCAATCAACTCGACAGTAGGACAGATTAGAACCGCCCCTTTGGAGAGTAAATCTTTTACTTCCTCAGCTTTCACCCTCTGAGCTGATGGTGGATTTGAACTGCTGACCCTGTGGTAGTAATAGAAACTCACTGAGTAATCCCCTATGCCACCAGGGTTCCCATATAGTAACCATTAACTCATTAATTTCTCATTGTCATCAAGTCAATTCTGACTCATAGCTATCAAAACAACGATGAGATATCATTTTACACTCCATTGGTGATGCTCGTCTTAGTCTGTCAACAAAATTAATATAGTAGGTCACTCCCATTTTGTATGATCACTTTTCTTTAGATGGTTTTCAGGACAATGGATTGTTTTTCTTTTTATTCCTACATTAATGGTGATTCTTCAGTTTCCTTTTCTGGCTGCTCTTGGCCTTTTTCCATGGGAGTGTCCCAGAGTTCAATCTGTCAGTCTTCTTTAGTGATTTCATCACCTTAAGTACAATGCTTGTGATTACAATGCTTGTGACTTGGATCTTTTATTTCCACATAATTATTTCCAGCTGTCTATAACCCATCACCAGTTATTTAATGATCATATTGTCTTAACCATGTCTAAACCTTTACCCTAAGCCCTAATTAATCTTCCTTACCTCAGTTCGCTGTTTTCTTTACCTAGAAGGCTTATTATTCCCCACATTCCTAGACCTTGGTTCAAGCCATTGTCATCTCACCTAGTGCTCCCCCTCATCTCTGTCACCATTGTGTTGTAAAAACGGCAGCCAGGAAAATCTTCCTCAACTTCGCATCAGCTTTACTGAAATGTGAGGGTAAATGAAAACATGTTACCAAATAATAGAAGCTTTATTAGACAAAAATATAAAAATGTGAGACTACTGTCTCTTCACATATCCTCCATCTAGGTCTGTAGACTTCTGAAGGTTGTGTTGCAGTATCTAATCCTTCCCCCAAAAATTCTGAGCAATTCAATTTATACCACATCAGAATCGCAATTTGGGCATCCGTGAGAGTGTCGGGTCTTGTTCCTTTTAAGTGTCCTGTGATGTTTAGGAATAAAATGTCTGGTTCAGATGAGGGTTGTAGAGTGAGTGGATGAGGTAAGGTTTCCCTAGAAAATGATCTTAGGCCACCCCTTGCTGCTCTCAAAGACTGAGCAAATATGATGCTGGACTTTGAGTGAAACTTTCCTGACATTTTTTCAGTATTGCACTTTTCCATTTCTTTTTTAAATCATATTATCGAGGACTTGTTCCACTCTTATCACAATCCATCCATCCATTGTGTCAAGCACATTGGTACATTTGTTGCCATCATCATTCTCAAAACATTTTCTTTGCTTGGCATCAGCTCCTTAGTTTTTCTGCTCCCTCCCCGCCCCCTCTCCCTCATGACCCCTTGTTAATTTATAAATTATTATTATTTTGTCTCACAGTGTCCGACATCGCCCTTTACCCACTCTTCTGTTGACCAGCCCCTTGGAAAGGGGTTATATGTGTGATTGCTTCCCCTTTCCTACCTCACATTTGCTTTCCCCTCCCGTATTGGTATTCTCATTATTGGTCCTGAGGGGTTTATCTGTCCTGCATTCCTTATGTTTCCAGGTCTTATCTGTACCAGTGTACGTCCACTGGTCTAGCCATATTTGTAAGGTAGAATTGGAATCTTGATAAATGGGGGAGAGGATTCACTAAATAACTAGAGGGAAGTTGCATGTTTCATTGCTGCTACTTTGAACCCTGACTGGCTCATCTCCTCCCCAAGGCCCTTCTGTAAGGCGATATCCAGTTGCCTACAGAAGGACTTTGGGTCTCCAGTCTGCACTCTCCCTCATTCACAATGATAACATTTTATGTTTTTTGATGCCTAATATCTGATCCCATTGACAACTCGTGATCACACAGCCTGGTGTGCTTCTTCCATGTGGGCTTTGTTGCTTCTCAGGTACATGACCACTTGTATATGCCACTTCAAGCCTGGAATATACATACGTAAACATATTGATATATGATGATGGGGAAATAGATTTCTGTGCATATATTTATAGGTTTAGTATAGGTTAGTATTAAGGTATCAAGTGGACATTGGGCCTCTACTCAAGTACTCCCTTAATGCAAAAGCACTTTGTTTTATTACACTGGCATTCCATGATGCTCACCTTCCTGATATGATTTCTGAAGGCAGACAAAGATGCATAAACCAATGTGCTGAAGAAAGCTGATGGTGCCTGGCTGTCAAAAGATACAGTGTCTCAGGTCTTTTCCATTATCCAAAAGCTTCTTATAATGAACTTCTATGAAAGTCCTGTTTTTTAAGAAGATCTGTCAAGATTACAACTTTGGAATGTTCCTCAAACCAGTTGCTATAACTTCTGCACAGTTCTCTCTGCCTTGAATTTAACTGGCCACTATTTTGATGGAACCTTGTTTTTGAAGTCACCTTAATAAGACTTAGCGCTCCCCTGGCGTAGTGGTTACATGTTAGACTGCTGACTACAAGATCAGTATCTTGAAACTGCCAGCCACTCTGAGGGAGAATGGGCTTTTTACTCCTGATAAAAGTTAGTCTCATAAGCCCACAAAGACAGTTCTGCCCTACCCTATCATTGCTATGAGTCAGTAGCAGTTCAATGGCAGTGAGGTTTTTTTCTTTTTAGTAACAAGACTTAAGACAAGTGTATTACCGAAAACCTTGTCTGCAGCAATATGCTGATTGTGGAGACATGTTAAACATGTTTAGAATCAACCATTGCATGTATGAACTGGAACTGTGGTAGTAATACTTTTTGGCTTTAACCTATGTAGTAATCACAGGATCACTTAAATAGTTACTACAGCCAAGAACATTTTTTTGCCATAGTTAGGAAAGTTTAAGGACTAAAGTTGGATTAAGCATTAAAGTCTAGTAAGCATCCAGCTAGTTATTGGCTCTTCTTTTTTTTTTGGCTCTTCATTTATAGACGTTGTTTCTTCAGATGAAGGAATTACAAATTATCTATATTTGAATCAACTAGACTGTGTTGAAAATATAGGTTCCAGTGTTCCAACCATTTTTTTTTATTAGGTGCCATCAAGTCTGTTCCAACTCAAGAGACCCCTATAAGCATTACTGTGTTGGAGTTCATCATAGCAACCACTGGATCAATCCATTAATTGAGGGTCTTCCTCTTTTTCATCGACCTACTTTACCAAACATGATATCCTCCTCCAGTCACTGGTTCCTCTCTCCTGATAATGTAAACAAAGTATATAAAAGGAAATCATCATCATCATATAAGGAGTATTGTGGCTAGATTTCTTCCAAGACAATTTTTTCATTCTATCAGTCCACAGTCTTTTGTTATTTTGTGCTCACACCAAAATTCAACGGCATCTATTCTACTGCAATGTTTCTTATTCAATTAATTACCCACCTTTTTCATAACTAGGTAGGTGAAAATATCAGCTGTGTCAGGACACCTTAGTCTTCAAAATGACATTGAAGCACACTTGCCTAGTCCAACACATCATTTGATTTCTTGACTGCCATTTGAGTCCACTTAGAGATCGTTCAGAATTTTGGTGTAGTGATCTAATCCCCCAAATCAGTCATTGTAAACCCCGTGGAACTTTGTTCCACTCTCATGCATGTGGAGTTGTCAAGATTCAAGGTTGAGGGCTGAGCCCCGGTGGCGTAGTGGTTGTGCGCGGGACTATGGCCCACTGGGACGGAGGTTCAGTTCTAGCAGTGGGGCTGGACCTCCTACTCCCACCAACAGAGAGCAGTGATGCCCCCCTCCCCCCCAAAAAAAGATTCAAGGTTGATTTGTTGTCAACGTACAAAGGGGTTCTTTTCCAATGTCTCTGATATAGATTGGTTCTGGCAAAGTCAGATACCACATTTTATTGTTTGTTTTTAATTTTTATTCATTATTGTCATAGCATGCTATATAACTGCTTTTTTTTTTTTTTTTGCCTTCAAAATGTTTTATCGAATCCCGTCTTTCTGACAGGCTTTTAAAACACGTAGAAAATTAAGTAAGAAATATTCCAATGAATGAAACATACCAAATGTCAGTAATAAGCAAGACACATTCCTTTGGGGAAATGGCTGTTAAAAAAAAATCCAGTCTGTATATGCAAGAGAATTGTCTTTTTTTTTTTTCTTTTTTCCGTCTTCTTTAAAAATCCATTTTCCTAAAATATCATTCCACAAAATTGGAAGTGAAGGACTAGGAGATCAGGAGGAAAGAGCGGGAAGGGTGCACACACCGTGAACACAGAAAGGAGTACAGTGTACAAACGAAAGCAGTTTTTAACAGACTAGGGTAGGGTCAAATTCCAAGACACCGAAGGCTGGTTGAAGAAATGCACTCTTCTGCAGGAGCTATGG
>PVJH01017115.1:0-48825 GCA_004026705.1 Nesogale talazaci
CTTCATGATCCCGCTCCTAGGTTGTGCCCGTTATTTCCCTACTAAACCACTTCACTGTATACGTTTGATCTGTGAGTTCTTAGAACTATTGGGGGGGGGGGGAGTGACTGCAGAGCTGTGGGGAGTGCTGTGTGTGTGTGGGGGGGGGAGGTTTGACTGGTGTCAGAATGACTGATGTCAGAATGGCCAAGAGTTAAGGCCTATATGAACCCTCCCATAAGAATCACCTGTGGGCCAATGGGAAGTCTCATCATCTCTTTGGAAGTGAGAGAACTTCCGCTGCCACCCTAAGACACAAGGACATGTAACTTATGTTTGTTTGAGGGGAGCGGGAGCAGGGAGGATTTGGAACAAGCATCACACAGTCATTCCCAAGCGTCCCCCATGCCCACCCCCCTTTGCCTCCCCTTCAACATTTCCTGCCATCCTTTTCATGTATCTTTCCCAAAAGGAGAAAGAAAACAACTGCAGCTTGAGGGCCTAAAGTCAGATTTTAGGACTTTCTCAAAGAGAAGTACAATAGCTTAGTATGGTAGTTACATAATCTGTTGTCAATGAGACTTAAGAGTGAACGGGGGCTGAGCCCCGGTGGCGTAAGAGGACTGCGGCCTGCAGGCTTGGCGGTTCAAATCCAGCAGCGGCTCTCAGGAGCAGCACTGGGTAGCGCCCACGAGCACCAGCGGCAGTGATGCCAAAAAAACAAAATCAAACAAACAAAAAAGAGTGAATGGATGGAGTTTTGCCTGTCAATTAGGTCGCAAGTTGATGACCTCATGTGAGGCACTAAGGCGATATATAACTCGTTGGAGGTGGGACGCACACTCACTCCCTGTGAGACAATACTGACGATGAAGCCTGATGGAGCTAGAGACACAGCCAGCGCCGTGGTGCTGGAGGAGCCACGGGGCCCCCTGCCAGGGCAGAGACGCTTCTGCCACCACTGGACCCACAGACTTTCCACCCACTGGCCTGCGATCTTCCTGCATTCGGTGTCATTGCATGTGTTGCATTGAGTCTGAAGAGGAAGTTATGGGGACGTTGAGTTTGAAGAGGAATTTAGGGGTACATGGTCTAATATTGGACTTATGGACTTGACCTGGGCTGGGCTGTGTTCTTTCTTTCTTTTTTTTTTTTTTGGGGGGGGTATGTTTTCTTAATGTACAATTACTTTTTATATAAAGCTCTTTCCTATAATCCTATAAATCTCCCTGGGTTTGGTTCTACGTGGACTAACACAGTGAGCTACAGAGACAAGCTATCTTTTTCAGAGGGTCCCAGAAAACCAAAAACTCTGAACAGCTTTTCTGAGGAAGGACACACAAGTTCAGAGATACTTTCCCAATCAGGCAGAGCTCAATCTAATTTCAAGAAAAAATAATCCAACTAACACCAATTGAAGAACACTCTACGAAATAGATGATGAATATTCGTCTAAATTGTCATATCACGAAAGATCTGTAAAGACTGAGCTGTCACCAACTGGGAAAAAAACAACCACCAAGGTGTAGTGCTGAGGACAGAATCTGAATCTATTTCAGAATCTGAAATAGAACCTGGAGCAAAAGAGGACTTGGGTGGAAAATGAGAAAAATGCAAGTTGGGATTGTAGCTTGGATAATAGGTGATGTATTCAGGTAACTCTCTTAGCTTAAAATTTTCACCATGGCAATGTAAGAGGATGACATCAGGAAAGCTAGGGCAAAGAAGATAGAAACTGCATTTTTGCAATTCTCTGTAAGTCTAAAATTATCTGAATATAAAAATTAGAATATTCATGAGATGATTGAAAATGTGAATGTAGGGGCTGAGCCCCGGTGGTGTAGTGGTTGTGCGCGGGACTGCGGCCCACTGGGACGGAGGTTCAATTCCAGCAGTGGGGCTGGGCCTCCTACTCCCACCACCGGAGAGCAGTGATGCCCAACAAAAAATAAATAAATAAATAAATAAATAAATAAATAAATAAATAAATAAATAAATAAAATAAAATAGTGGTCTGAGAAGACCCTAGAATCAAGTGTATTTGATATAAGAAAAACTTTCTTTTAAAAGATAAATCGAAGGGCTGAGCCCCGGTGGCATAGTGGTTGTGCGCGGGACTGCGGCCCACTGGGACGGAGGTTCAATTCCAGCAGTGGGGCTGGGCCTCCTACTCTCACTGCCGGAGAGCAGTGATGCCGCACCCCCCACCCCCGCCCTGCCAAAAAAATTGTGAATGTAGATATGGTGGTCATGTGCTTATGTTAATTTCATGATTGAGCTGTAGGGGTGGAGTCTGGTCTGTTAATCTGGAGATAGCCATTGAGTAGCCAATGAGGCCTCTATGTGAGCATGGCTTTCTCCTGAGGCTTCTGGGAAATCTTGCGATATTTCCCTCATGGAGTTGAGACGCTATCTCCCCAGTTCTTGGGAGTTAGTCTCAGAGACATTAATCACGGACAAAACAGGTTGGCAGCATCTGAGGAGCCGGAGAAGCCACACCCCTGATGGAGCCAGACCTCTGAAGCTGGAGAGGCCACAAGGAGACCCCTGCCAGCAATGAGTTGCTTCTGCCACCATTGGATGCTATTGATGAACCCTGAGCCCTGGAAGTGAGGAGCCATGGGGAGACCCCTGCCAGCGCCAGGACTCTGAACCCACTGACCTGTGACTTCGTGAATCAGAAGGAGTCATTATAGACTGGTATCAGGCATATGGGCTAATATTGGACTTACGACTTTGGACTGGGTTGGGATGCTTTCTCAGTGTTTCATTCCTCTTGTATATAAACCTTTTCCTTATATCCATATGTATGTCTATAAATTTGTTCCTCTAGTTTACCCAGACTAACACAGTAGACCAGATATTGAGGAATTACTGTTAATTTTGTTACATGTGAAATATTGTGCATACATTTTTTTAAAGTTGTTACTGAAGTGTCAAGAGTCAGGAGGTGTCTAAGGAGACCTGGTGACTCAGTGTGATACAGTAGCCCCCAGATGGCCTCCAGGAACAGGAGAGCGACATTACGGAAGAAGTAAGGCAGTATGACCGAGGCACAGAATTTAGTTAACACTTATGCATCAACATCTTAGGATGTTGGTAGTGTGGAAAACTTGAGTTATGGTGTATGGGAATTCCGCCCTACCTTCAAAACTTTTCTGTAAATCTGAAAGTATTTTACACAAATGTTCATTCATCTTTTTAAATCGTTATCTTTCAGATATACTAAAATATCTACAGGTAATAAGACATCAAGATTTTCTCCAAAATAATGAAGGCTGTACAAAATATTTTTTATGAATTCTTAGGTGTCTAGTATTTCAAGCTTATATTAATTCCATACTGATGATATGCACCGAGAAGGCAGAGCAGTGTGGACACAGGGCAGGGCTGAGCCAGGGTTAGGTGCTGGTCAACCAAACCCTGTTACTGCCTTCGAGGCACTCTGACTCCTGGAACCTCCATGGGTTATGGCGCAGACGTGATTGGGCTCCGGCGAGTTTTTCTGGCTGTACTCTGTACAGAAGCAGAGCAGTCCTTTTTTTTAACCCACAGTGCATTGGGTCTTAAAGGCTTCAACTACAAACCTTCTAGATAGTAATTTAAAAAAAAAAAAAAAAAAAAAGCTACCACCAAACTCACCGCCGTTCAAACCAATTTAATTCTTTTTTTTTCAAAGTTTTATTGGCACTTCCTTCTTATCATACAATTCAATAAAGAAGACGTGTACAGGACAGTGACTCTTTGGGGGAGTAGAAAAAGCCCGTCTCTCTCCTTCAGAGAAGCTGGTGGTTTCGAACTGCAGACCTTGCGGTTAGCAGCCAGCGTGTAAGCACGACACCACCAGAGCTCCATGATAAGCAAACAAGGGCCCTACCACCCCGAGGCAAAACAGTCAGGGTGTGCAGCAGAGCAGCAGGGAGACAGAGGATGGAGGTCCTCAGGGAGGGCCTAGGATAGGCTTTGGGGCCAGGGCATGGCATCCCATCGGACTCAACCGGAGGACACTCCTAGAGGTCAACAAAGAAACCTTGAACTATTTACAGGTTTTCCTTTTTTATTATCATTTTTATTTTTTTTCTTATTTATATATTTTTTCTGGACATTGTTTTTTTTGTTGTCATTTTGTTTTCTTCTGTTGCTTTGGCTTACTATGTCTTGTTTTTTTGTGTGTGCATGTTATTATCTATGCAGGTCTATCAGATAAGATAGGCTGGATGAACAGTCTGGAAGAGAAAACAATAGGACCAATGGTTCCAGGGGGACATGGGAGAGAGAGAGGTGAGGGAAAGGAGGTGGTTTTGACCAACCCATGGACAGGGGAACAAGTGATCCGAAATCAGTGGCAAAGAGGGTCTGAGAAGCCTGGTAGGGATTGATCAAGGGTACTGTAACTGAGTGAAATTACTGAAACCCAAATGAAGTCTGAGCACAATAAAGTGATGGGGAAAGTAAAAGGAAATAGAGGAAAGAAAGAGGAAGCAGAGGGCATTGATAGAGGTCTAAATACAGGCAAGTACAAATAGAAATAGATCTACATGCATATACTTGCAGGATTAGCATTAAGGCATTGGGCCTCCACTCAAGTACTTCCTCGATGTAAGAAAATTTTATTCTATTAAATTGGCATTCCATGATGTTCACCTTCCCAACATGAACGCCGAAGACAAATGGTTGCATAAGCAAAAGTTGTGGAAAAAAGCTGATGATGCCCAGCTATCAAAAGATATAGCCTCTGGGGTCTTAAAGGGTTGAAGGTAAACAAGTGGCCATCTAGCTGAGAAACAACAAAGCCCACATGGAAGAAGCATACCCACCTGTGTGATCACGAGGTGTCAAAGGGATCAGGTATCAGGCATTAAAGAACTGAAAATCATACCATTGTAAATGAAGGGAATTACAGATTGGGGACCCAAAGCCCATGCGTAGGTAACAGGACATTCCCTTACAGAAAGGTCACGAGAAGGAGACAAGGTCAGGGTGCAGTGTAGCAATGATGAAACATACAACTTTCCTCTAGTTCTTAATGCTTCCTCCTCGCCACTTTCATGATCCTAATTCTACCTTACAAATCCAGCTAGACCTGAGGATGTACACTGGTACAGAGAGAACTGGAGACATAGGAAATCCAGGACAGACGATCCCTTTAGCACCAGTGGTGACAGTGGAGATACTGAAAGGGTGGAAGGAAGGTATAGTAGAAAGGGGGAACCGACGATAAGGTTCTACATGTAACCTCCTCTCTGGGGTATGGACAACAAGGAAGTGGGGGAAGGCAGACGTTGGACAGTGTAAGATATGACAAAATACTAAGTATAAAGGATCAATGATTCGTGAGGGAGGAGGGAGAAGGGAGCGGGGAGGGAGGGTAAAATGAGGAGCTGGTCCAAGGGCTTAAATAGAAAGCAAATGTTTTAGGGCTGAGCCCCGGGGGCGTAGTGGTTCTGTGCAGCACTGCGGCCCACTGGGATGGAGGTTCGATTCCAGCTCCAGGGAGCAACGGCTGGGCCTCCTACTCCCACCACCTGAGGGCAGTGATGCCCAAAAAAAAAACCCCAAAAAACCAAAAACAAATAAAAGAAAGCTAATGTTTTGAGAATGACGAGGGCCGGCAAATGTACACATGTGCTTGACATACAATGGAAGGATGTATGGACTGTGCTAAGAATTGTATGAGCCGCCAATAAAATGATTTTTTAAAAAGAGAACAACAACAAAAAAGCAAAGAAGGGCAGCAAACAACAGTGAAACTGAAAGATGACTTTGCTTTCCTTGTCCTCGCCCTTCAAAGATAAGGCCACTATGGTCCAAGGGCAAATCCGACCTCTGCTCTGCCATCTCAACTACAACCTTAAACGTAAATAGATCCTCTGTCATTTTCGTCATAGGCTCCAGAGAGACACCTTCTCATCAGTAAGCACAATACTGCTTTCGGTGCTGCTGTTGTCAGGTGTCCTCGGGGCAGTTCCGAGCCAGAGAGAACTGTGTCATTCTCAGCCATTGCGACACAGGAGCCCACTGCTGCAGGCACCCACCCGAGCCATTTTGTGGAGGGCCTCGCCTCCCTCTTTTTCGCTGACTTTCTGCTTTACCATGCATGATGTACTCCTACAGGAACCGGGCCCTGCTGGTAACGTGTGCAAAACAGGTGAGATGAGAACTTGCCATCCTGGATTCTAGGGAGTATATGCTGGCTGTACTTCCCCAAGACAGATTTGTTCATTCTTCAAGCCTTCTATTGTATATTCCAAATTCTTTGTCAACACGTAATTCAAAGACATCTTTATGTAGTCTTCACAAATCCCAGCAAACCCAATTTTCAATTTGATTACTGCTATCTTTTCCCATGTGAATTATGGTATTGGTGAAGAATACTCAGTATACCGTGGCCTGCCAGAACAAATAAATCTATCTTAGAAGAAGTACAGCCGCAATGCTCTTTTTTTTTTTTTTGGGGGGGGGGGGGGCATCACTGCTGTCGGTGGTGGGAGTAGGAGGCCCGGCCCCACTGCTGGAATTGAACCTCCGTCCCAGTGGGCGCAATGCTCTTTTTATAGCCAAAATACTCCAAGGATGAAACTTCATCTTGTGTATTTCGGACATGTCGTCAGGAGGGAGCAGTCCTTAGAGAATGACATCATGGCTGGCGGGCACGGTTCAGAATCAGCAAAGACAGAGGAAGAGACAGATTGGCCCAATGGCTGCAACAATGAGCTCATGAGGGAAGACCGTGAGGACGGGGCAGGCCAGGCCTATGTCCTCTTCCATTGTACATGGCTCGCTGAGTCACGGTTGATCTGACAGCATCTAGCCATTTCCCTAAGAGAGGTGTTGCCTGAAACACAAGATTTGTTGGAGTCCGCTGGACCTGGCTTCAGCATGAGCGAAGTGACCTTTCGAGTAAATAATTTAACTTCTGGCCTTCAGCCTCAGTTTCCTTACTAATAAAAAAAACCCCGGGCTGAGCCCCGGTGGCGTAGTGGTTGTGGGCGGGACTGCGGCCCACTGGGACGGAGGTTCAATTCCAGCAGTGGGGCTGGGCCTCCTACTCCCACCACCGGAGAGCAGTGATGCCCCCCAAAAAACAAAACAAACCCATGTTATCATTACTATTACTTTTTAATAAGCCAATCTAGTAGCTAACTTCCCTGGTGGTGTAGTGGGTTAAAAGTTTTAACCTGTGGTTAAAAACGAAGCGCCCATCCAGAGGTGGATCGTCTTGGACAACCTTGGGCAGTTATCCTCATCATCTAGGAGCGCTGTCAGTTGGAACTGGCTTTGACGGCAGTGAGGACGGGGTGGTCATCACCACTATGCTTTGTGTTTAACATGCCATTTTGCCTTTGTTGTCTCCTGCCTCCTCCTCCTCCTCCTCCTCCTCTTCCAGGCTCTGAGCTCTCTTAGGCAGAGGCATGACTTATTTTTGATACTCAGTAATAGAGATTACTTTAAGAGTGTGTGTGTGAGTGTGTGTGTGTGTGTGTGTATTTACTTTTACAAACTTGCTAAGCGGAGGAAATTCCTGTCAGGAAGAGTTCTAAGTTTCCCCTTTAACCAAGTCAATTGCATGAGACCCAGCTGTGTTGACAGCACTGAGCAAATACTAAATGAAGTGAGAATTAATACAGTTCACACCCTGTCATGCCTTATTTAAATCACCAACACTATAAAAAACCATTCCTGTAACCTGGCTCAATCCTGTTACTGATGTTCTGCCGGAGGCAACCCTGAAACTTCTACTTTTGAGAGCAGTTTCTTGGCACCCTGTTTAAGAGACTTAATTGGATTTAATGGGAAAGCATAAAGCCTTCATGTTAAGTTCTGTTCTTTTGTGTCTTGTCCTTAATCTACTTTTCCAGCATTCTAAAAGCTGGTCCTTCCAAGCGAGCTCATCTTTCCCTTCAGTAGAGATCTAAAGTTGTAAGAGGGCTGCGAAACGTTTGTGGGGAAAGGGAATTTTAGATCATGGAATTTTTTCACAAATGGTTCGAATTCAGTGGGCAGAAAGGCTGGGATTGGAGAGAGGGAAGGCTTGGTGGTTAGCACTGGCTGGGTGACAAGACACAGCCATGACAACAGGACCTACCTGGCCCTTCCTTGACCATGTTCTTAGTGTGACATGAATCACACCTACAGCACAGACTTGCAACTAGATCGTGCTGATCTCAGTCCCCCTGACAGTCACCATTGCTGGTCTAATACCTTTTACTTTTCTTGTTCTTGAAGGAATCTTTTTTGGGGTTTTTTTTTTTGGGGGGGGGGGTGGGGTTGTTCCCCAAGTTTTATTCACACATCATTTACATTTATCCTACAATTCAATCGTTCAATCACATCAAGGAGAAGTGTACAATCATTACATCACTGAAGGACTCTCTTACTTCTCCTGTCCTTGCAGAATTGACCTCTGGGAGCTCACCACTCTGGTTCCCATGTAAGGAACAAGATACTTGGATTAGGGGTCACAAGACCCTCTGAATGTCAAATGTTCACATGGATACTAGGCATCGGGGCGGGGTAGGGGGGTGTCAGAGTTCTCCTTCATGTGGGCAGACATGCGTGGGATTGACTGCAGGATCTTAGACAACGCAGTTCCTGAAAGAGGCAGGAGAAACGGAGCTTCCAAAGTAACGTGGAGTTTCTTTCCGTGGCCAAAGGGAGGGCAAGAGGACATTTTCAGACTGTTCCAGACTGTACCAATATAATGAGCAAGACTGCAGCCTTACCTGGAACCCTGGATCTCAAGAAATAGAGAAACTTCCCATTCTTGGAATGCATGATGGCCCTCTTAATGAACTCCACCACTGACTGACAACGGTCTTCAAACTTGGGATGACACCATAGGCTGAAGGTTCCTGCATTGAGAAATTAAGAAGTCAAATGTAAAATTTAGTCTCAAAGTCTGCAAAGCCATTTTGAACGTTTTAACAATGATTCTCACGTTGGGGAGGGGAGTGTTTGGATCAGCTGAGTCAGACAAAGGTCCCTGGAGCAAAGCAACACCCCCCATTAATGAGAAGGAAAAAAGGGCCTTTAAGAAGATATAAATAAGGCCATACATTCTTCATTAAGCGAGTAAATAATAAACTCGAGTCAATAAAAGTTCTAAAAAGCAGGGCTGAGTCCCGGTGGCGTAGTGGTTGTGCGCGGGACTGCAGCCCACTGGGATGGAGGTTCAATTCCAGCAGTGGGGCTGGGCCTCCTACTCCCACCACCAGAGAGCAGTGATGCCCCCCCCCCCCCAAAAAAAAAAAAGTCCTAAAAAGCACACCAAGTATAAATACTCATCCTTCATTCGGACAGCAATGTTTCCTACCCAAACGACTGGAGAGGACCTTCCAGTCACTCCCAACGTGAGCACTTACGCCTGTGAGGAGCGTGCTTCTCTGGACTTTCAGCCTCACAGACCAGAGGGCAGCGGTTACATAGGCACAAAGTTCAGAAGGCAGGAGGGGGGCAGGACATGTGGGCAAAGGCAAAGGAGAAGCCCGGAGGAAGGAGAAAGAATGCTGCTTCACTGACACTGAGATTGCAATTCGTGCCACGAATTGAAATGTGTGTAAATTGTAGAATGACAAATTAACTTGCTCTGTGAACTTTCACCTAAACCACAACCAAATGTTCAAGATAACAACATAAGGTGTTACAAGTTTTTACATCAAAATCTGACTCTGTATTTCCTTCTTTAGTTCCTAAAATCTGAAACAAAACAAAGATTTTAGCCCAAACTTTAGGCTCCCAAAGCCAACAGGGTTTCTCAACGCAAATGACTGAAAACTAGAGAAAACAAAGAAAACAACAAGGAACCGGCCTCAATGCACTAAATCCAGAGAGAGATGCTAACCAGGGACAGAGACATACTGCTCCAGAGAACTAGCCACAGAGTGTCCCCTCCCTCTCCAGTTCCTTACAGTGTCGCTGAGATGAAGACTGTGGCAGTCATGTGCTTATGTTAATTTTATGATTGAAATGTAGGGGTGGAGTCTAGCCTGTTCATCTGGAGATAGCCATTGAGCAGCCAATAAGGCCTCTATGTGGGTATGGCTTTCTCCTGAGACTTCTGGGAAATCTCGTGATTTTTCCCTTGTGAAGATGAGAAGCCATCTTCCCCAGTTGTCGGGAGTTAGTCTCAGAGATGAGTAATCATGGACGAGACAAGCTGGCAGCATCCAAGAAGCTGGAGGAGCCAGTGGAGAGACCACATGGCCTTGCCCTGATGGAGCCAGACCTTGAAGCTGGGGCGGCCACATGGAGACCTCTGCCAGCCATGAGTTAGTTGCTTCTGCTGTTGATGGACCCTGAGCCCTGGAAGCGAGGAGCCATGTGGAGACCTCTGCCAGCACCGGGATTCTGGACCCACTGACCTGGGACTTTGTGAGTCGGAAGGAGACTATATAGACTGATTTCGGGCATATGGGTTAATATCAGACTTAAGACTTTGAACTGGACTGGGCTCAATGTCCTGTTCCTCCTGTATATAAACCTTTTCCTTATATCCTTATGCGTGTCTATGAAATGTGTTCCTCTAGTCTACGTGGACTGACACAAAGACAAAGGCTTCACTGCCAACTGAGAACTGAACCCCCACCAGGCTTCTGTTAAACACGCCATTAGGCAAGAAAGAAAAGCCCCTTTGAGCACGAAGTAATTGGAGCACCCCTTGAAAGAGCTTTCGGTTCTGGGCATCTCACCGATCAAGAATCTAATGGCTTCTGTCTGGAAGGGCGGCCCCTGTCTAACACTTGATCTCTCCGTCCCTGCAGGGTCTCCCGGAGCTCCTTTCACACTGCACATGCGGAGGAAGCGTGTGTGGGAGGACAAGGGATGAGTCCCTGACACTCCCCCACGAGGTTCCTATACTTACAAACAAACAAACCCCAAACTCTACTATATGCAGGTATTTGGACAAATCACCCAGCCCTACTACCAATGACGATTCTGGCCTCAGCCACACAACCTCCCTCAAAACAAGTCAATCCAGGGAGTTGGATACGGTCAGGCCGATTTTATCCGTGGCTAGAATGCTAAGCATCGTCTGACCACAAAGGAGGAAGTTCCACCAGGCAGAGGAGCAGACTTTAAATACAGCCCGCTGATCTGCAGAAATTGTCAAGGCCGCAATAAATAGAGTTGACAAAAGAGGAAATTAACAACACCGTGTGGGCTGGCACAGACCTGACCTGACTGTCAAACAAAGCGCAGTCACAGTCAGAACTGCATTAATCTCTCTCTGCACGTGATTTGCCATAGTGGATTGTGTATGTGGCTGCTGACCAGAGTCAGCGGTTCAAGCTCACAGCTCTTCGGAGGGAGGAAAATAAGGCTTTCTGCTCACAGGGAGATTTGCAGCCTCGGAAGCCCACAGGAGCAGTTTGACGCTGTACCTGCAGAGCCGGCATGAGTCAGACTGCCCGAATGGCAGAGAACTGGGTTTTTCAGTGTTTGTTCATTAGCAAGTCTCGACCCCAATTCTCACTTCTTTTGCTTGCATGTTTAATCTCTTTTACGACTCCAAAGTGCCCTACAGTAATCCTGCCTCCTTAACATAACCGAGAAAACACATTCCCAAATAGGACTGTAACGAGAGGCGGAGGTTAGGAATTACAACACATTTAGGGGGAAACACAATTTGGTCCCTAACATTCCACCTTTGGCCCCTCAAATTCCCAGTAGCAAAACGCATCGACCCCATCACAGCATCCCCAAGGTTTCCAGTCAACTCCAAGCCCACAACGTGATCTCAATCATCTACAACAAATATGAGGACAACCCTAGACCAGTGGTTCTCAGCCTTCCTAATGCCACGACCGCTTCATGCAGTGTCTCATGTTGTGGTGAGCCTCCCCGTGATAGAATTATTTCTGTTGCTGCTTCTGTACTGTAACTTTGCTGTTATGAATCAGGCGACCCCTGTGAAAGGGTCGTTCGGCCCCCAAAGGGATGGCGACCCGCAGGTTGAGAACCAGTGTTCTAGACACATCCTAGAACAAACTCTTCATCTGTCACATCCAGATTACACAGAATCTGCTTCCAAAGCACAAGGGCGGATCAGCCATAAAGTGGACATTTGTACTACAAATGGGAGAGTCGGTGGGAAAGAATAATAAGTGCCAAACAAGCCCCAAGCCCAAAAGAACGGCCCGGTTGTGTGCCAGGTTAGACTGGGCTGCTACCTGCCCGCTCGGCAGCCACCAACACTCGGAGGGAACCGGCTGGCGGCTCCAAACTGCTCACCTGACCATTAGCAGCCCAGGCCCGTTACCCACCACGCCATCGAGTCTCTGCTCTGGCCTCCAGGCTTAGAAGCAAGCATCTGCTCTCTGTGACCACCCAGGCAATGGGCCTGCCCTCCAGACCTGGGTGATGGATAGGCCCTTTGAGGGCATAAACGAGGAGGACATTTATTTTAATGTTATTTGTAATAGAAGAACACTGGAGAGAAAGCTAAATGTTTGTTGACAGAGGAGGAGTTAAATAACAGCATATGCGGGCTGAGCCCCGGTGGCGTAGTGGTTGTGCGCAGGACTGCGGCCCACTGGGTTGGAGGTTCAATTCCGGCTCCCAGGAGCAAAGGCTGGGCCTCCTACTCCCACCACCAGGCCAGTGATGCCTAATAAAAAAAAAAAATAAAAGATCCTTTTAGGGGCTAAGCCCCGGTGGCGTAGTGGTTGAGTGCAAGACTGCGGCCCACTGGCTTGGCAGTTCAAATCCAGCAGCAGCAAGGCTGGGTAGCTCCCATGACCACCAGAGGGCAGTGATCCCCCCCCCACACCGAAAAAAAAAGAAACAAACAAAAAATAACAACATATGCATAATGTTATTTTATAGTCACAGAGAAGAGTAAGATGTGATTAAATAAGCTTTAAAAAGGAAAGTTCTCGTGCTGAGCCCCGGTGGCCTAAGTGGTTGAGTGTGGAACTGCAGCCTGCGGGCTTGGCGGTTCAAATCCAGCAGTGGCTGGGTAGTGCCTACAACCACCAGAGGCAGTGATGCCCACAAAAAAAAATTTTTTTTAAAGAATTAAAAAGGAAAGTTCTCAGGCTGAGCCCCAGTGGCGTAGTGGTTGTGCGCGGGACTGCGGCCCACTGGGACAGAAGTTCAATTCCAGCAGTGGGGCTGGGTCTCCTACTCCCACGGCCCGAGAGCAGTGATGCCCCCCCCCCCCAAAAAAAAGGAAAGTTCTCCCACTGAGGAAATTACATATAACGCTTTGTAAACACACACACACAAAGTAAAGAAGGAAAACCAGCTACAAAGATAAACACAGGATCAGGAACTTAATTGGGCTCATAAAAGGTACCTTTACTTTCTATTCTATATAGGTGTATTGAACATATTCATAGAAGTATAACATGTAAAAACATAAAGGGAAAAAAAATCCCTGATACAAATCCTCAAAGAGGTCCTGAGGTCTGACAAGCCAAGTCATCCTAGGCACCCAGCTACTGACGCTGATGGGAGGAGCGCCAACACAGCCTAGGAGAGGCCCCTCTCTGAAGCTGCCCAAGGCCCTCCCTGAGCTGGCTCACATCTGGGGACGAGAAGCCACACTTTGCCTGCACTCGGCCACTGAAGATTCTGTCAATATAGGCTCATAATTCCCTACTCACAATTCTGGAAACCTTTCTCTCTCTCTCTCTTTTTTTTTTTTTTTTGGTTTTATGGGCATCACTGCCGCTGGTGGTCGTGGCAGCTACATTGCACTGCTCCTGAGAGCCGCCACTGGACTTGAACCGCCAATCCCTAGGGCCGCAATCCCGCACTCAATCACTTACGCCACCGGGGCTCAGCCCATCTTTTCTCTTTTTTAAAAAATTGGCAACAAAATCTAAACCGACCCCTTGTGAGACACTTGCAGAGTCCTTTGCTCCCTTCAGCATGGCTGCTCACATTTCCTCCAGAAACTATCAATGGGTTTTGATGACTGCATCAATGGCGGCGATTCAGTGACTTACAAACGACGTGCTACCCCTTTCTGACATGGGAACATGTCTCAACTAGCAGGCTAGCCCTTAGGAAACTGTGCACCTGCTGCTCAGAAACCCCGACATTCCACCTCAGGTTGTGAGCAGCCCCTGGGGGAGCCACGACAAGCCCGGCTTAGAGCACTCAGCTGCGAACCAAGGGGTCGGTGGATCAACCCCACCTGTGAGTTCATGGGAAGCAGAGGACGCAACCTGCTCTGTAAGACTTACCGCCTGGTAAGTGGGCAGTCCTCCTCTGCGGCCCTAGAGAGGTCCCGGTGGGTGGGACTTCACCCACAGCGTTAGGATGGGTGGGGGTGGGGCCGGAAAAGGGCGTCCAGCACCGCTTACCTCTGTAGTGCTCCATTCGAGTGTGGTGGGTGATGCCCTGTGACCGGAAACTGAGGCTCAGGATATAACGAGGATCGGAGCTATCTCGTACCAGGAAAGAACCATCTGGCTTCCCTTTCAGCTTCATCTCCGCATCTTCCCAATTCATGGGCCCCCAATACCAGCCACACTATCAGAGACGAGAGATGGTCACATACTTACCAGAACAGAGAAATGCCGTATTTGTTTAGCACACTCTACTTACCACACAAGAACTGGCTCGCCCCCCGCCCCCCAAGCATTTCATGAGCTAAAGCAGCTGAGCAGCTCAAATGCCCCAGCAACTCCATGACAGCAAGACGAGGTCAGTCCGTCGCTCAGAGCAGCTGAGCCATGTACTTTCCTCGTGGTGTCTCTATCTTGCTTTCTAAATCCAATGTCACTACATTTTCCATGGAATTAATAACCGTGTATTGTTTGGACAAGTGCCGAGACAAGGGAACGACTCTTCCTCTCAAAAGGGAATATGGGGGCTGCAGGGTGTGGGGCAGAGAAAGTGCAGCGGGTAGGATGGGACCTGCCAGACCTGGGGCACCACCTACCTTCTCTAACTCGCGGAGGCTGGCCGCAAAGCTGCTCGAGTCAGGCCGATAGAGGGGACACTGGAAGTGCTGGGGGGGCTGGCTGTGCAGGGACTCCGCTGCCCGGATGGGAGCAATCCGGGGGAACGCGTCTGTAGGGTAGGAGAGTGGGGCGGAGGGTGTCACTTGCTTCTCTCTGTTGCTCCCCACCCCGGGCAGACCCTCCCCGCAAACAGAGATGCTAACTGAAGAGGGGCGAGGCATTAGAAGCTCAGCTGGAGAGGGTGAGAGCCAAAGCAGTGGGGAAGAGCTGATGGGCCAGAACACAAAGCTGTGGGCTCGTGGAAGCTGTGAAGGATGGGCGGGGCACTCACCCCAGGACAGGGAGGGGGGCTGCTCACTAACCTGACTAAGGTGACTACTTCAGGGGCTTCACCAGCCTAGAGCGAGTCCAACTTCTCCCACCTCGAGGTGAAGTGCCGGGGAAGCAGCCTTGGAAATAGTGGCTGGCTTACTTGCCCAGGAAGAGTAAGGATTTTGCCAGGCAAGTAGAAAAGTATGCGGCTTCCCTTCATTTTACTCCTTGAGTACTGGAGGCTGGCAAAGCAGGTGTGTGCTACTAAGTGTTTGGTACTTATTTACAAGGCTGCAGAATCCATGTGAAAAGCTCAGAAAACCACAGAACTTGGAAAATCAGCTACAGAGCAGGCCTCCTCACACCACTGAAAATACGGTAACTACTCAAGGTGTGCAAAACGGTCTCAGCAGCAGGGAGACAAGGGGCAACTCGACAACAGACTTTATCTCTCTCTAACAAAAATCAGATCCACCACCATAAAGAAAACGAGTTAGTAAAACCCATTCTCAGCCTCTTTTCCAAGGAGTTCTGCCTTTCTCGTGGGGCCCATAGTTCCACAGATCCATTCCTCCCATCCTTCAAAGATTGATGGCTTTGCACTCCCAACTCGGGCACGTCTTGCCTCTCAGCTAAGCTAACCTGGGGCATGGGGTGGAGGAGGCGGAGGTAGGGGGAAGGACTGCAGGGAAGACCCCATCGGAGCCACAAGGACAGATGTAGGCAGCGTCCCACTGATATCATCTAGAAGAGAGAACAAAGGCACGAGGTTCAGAAACGGGAGCACAGAACGGGCGAAGGGAAGGCAGGCCAGGACGGAGAGGAGTTACCAGGCTGCCCTCGGAGATGGCCTGACCGCCACTGAGGGCAACAAGCATTCCCATCTGCTTCTCTTGGAAAGCAGAAGTGTGACGCTATTCCTAAAGTAGCCTGGTAGCCACGCGTTCAGGGCAAGCTCGAGAGTACAGATGGTGAGAGCACAGCATGCAGGTAAGAGACTCATTTAAATACTCAGGGAGAGGAGGGGTGCTGAGGGGGCACAGGAAGTAACTGGATCATTATTAGAAAAACCAGAAGCTTGAATGGCTCCTATTGGAGAGCAGCAGGTCCCTACCCACCCCGCAAACAGTCCCAACTTCAACTGGGACAGATGGGCAGAAAGGAGGGGTGATACCTAGGAGGCTGAGGCTTCTTCTCGGAGGAGGAGGGGGAGTTGGAGGATGTGGAGAGGTCAGGCCCCGTTGAGAGATGTCCACGTCCACAAGCGACACTGTTTCACCTGGAGCGGGGGGAGGGGCACAGGACAGATTGTTAGGGAAGTCCCTTGCTGCAGGCAGAGGAAGAAGGCAAAGAGGGAGGGCAAGGGAGTGGCCAAGGCTCTCCCCAGACTCAACACGTGGTGCTCTCCAGGCGGGAATCACCCTGAACAGCGGATGGGTCATTTTAAATCCACCATTCCCTTGTCCTGTGGTGAGGGTCAGGAATGCTTAGGAGAAAGCACGAGCTTTAAATTCAGGGGCTGCCGCCCGCAGACGCCATCAGGCAGGCGCAGAGGAAGCGTCTCATTTGGACCTTGGTGAGCGTGGCACGTGATTTCCCTTTCTTCCCAGCAGGCCACCTGTTTCTGGTCACCTCACTGTCCAATCTGGCTACCCTTCGCGACCTGTGTCTCCAGAAAACAAAGGCTGTCTTACTAACATTTAGGTTGAGCGCCAGGAGTAGGGCTATTGGGGCTGGACTGGTCCACAGGTCAGAACTCGGGAGTTCTGTAATGTGCTGCTGAGGGTGTGATTTTCCAAGCTCTTTTCTTACTCAGGAGGCCAAATCAGACCCTGACCTAGCATCTTAATGCTCGGCGGTTTGAAAAAAAAAAAAAGAGAGAGAGAGAGAGGGAGAAAAGGAGGTGACCGGCATCTTTCTATAAGGCCAAGATGCTGGACTTTCGAGCCTAAAGACAGACTCTATTTTGTTGTTGTCTTTTTAACAAAGGTCTTAAAGAGTAAAATAAGGAGACACATTCTCTCAAGGCCATCTGCGCAAGCGCTGCACACTGCTGCTTCATCACCGCGAGCCGAGCTCCCCAGGCAGGTGGCGAAGGTGCCCACGTTACGCACCTGCTCCTGCATCGAGAGGTCTAGAGTGCGGCCACGGCGCTTATATAAAGCCTGCGCCGCAAGGGAGCTAAAACCGTCTGAAAGGAGCACACTGAACCTGAGCCTGCAAACGTGGGTGGTCCTCCCTTTCAGGAGGAAGCGATGATGAACCAGAAAGCAAGCTGCCACAGGAGGAGACTCTCATTCTGGGCTCGGGGTGCACAACAGAGGCCGCAGTGGGCGCCTGCTCCCGGCGGCAGTTCCCTTGCTTGACTCCGGTTTACCAGGAATGGGGGCCCCTGGCCCTGCCTGCGGAGCACCTTCCTGAAATGTCCGCTCCCAAATCATTCTGCTTGAGGGCCTTCCCTCTTGAGGGCACTCTCTCTGACGGCTCTGGACCAGCAAAGAGCCGCACACCGCCAAGGCCTGCTCAGCCACCCTCAGGCAGCAGGGGTACCGAACCCCGAGACAGGCCCTTCATGTCTGACGGACGAGGTCCCCCATAAACAAGAAGCCGTCCCCAGCAGGATATGCATCCCCCTTCCGACATTAGCAACTATGCTCCCTGCTGCAAGAGGAGAGACTCAAATTAGGTACAATGAAGCGCTCCAACAGCTGCAAGCGCTGACGGCCCCTAAAACGGGAAGCGCTCGTGTAATCTCCTGTACCCACAGTCGTTAAAAATAGACCCCGAAAGGAGGGATCATGTTTATTAGGTAATCCATCAACTCCTTTGGAAGCAGGGACAGGAGCTGTAGGACTGCAGGAGAGTCTTAGGCAGGGGGAGCCGTATAAATGTGTAATTTCTCCTTTTTAATCATGACGTGATGCCCCTGGACTAAGCACTGCACCTAATTGCCCGCCAAGCCGCCAATGATCAAGCATCCTCCGACTCAAGAGCATCTTCCAGGCCACAAAAAGAAGCAAACCCCGGGGAGCCCGCGACTGGGGACCGGCCGGAAGCTCCCTCTGCAGTGCGTCTCTAAGTGGGCCTCCTGACAGCTCTCGGGACATGCTTTCAGATGTCGAGAGAGAGAGAAAGACATCACCCTTACCTGTGAACAGGGGGCTGAAGGAGACCGGAGAAAAGGCACTTTGAGTTCTTGTCAACCTGGGTTTCCTAGGGGGCGAGAGAACACAGAGAAAAAGAGAAGGGGGGTGGGGGGGTGAACATGCATGAATCTGAATCCCTCCAACACTCGGGTCCAGACGCGCTGAAAAACAAAGAACGCCCTAGCCATCGTGGGCAACACTCTTGTAATGCAGCCTCAAATTTTAAGAGGGAGAATGAAATAATTACAGCATTTCCTTAAATAGATTTGGCTACAGAATTCACCAGCCAACAAAGCAGGGAGAAGTCCCTCTGGCTTTCTCCCTGCCCTGCGCATTATACAGTGAAACACCTTGAGTGGTAATTAGCAAGTCCATTTCCAGAGGAGGAAATGGGAAGCAGAGTTGATTTCCATCTGGGAGCCAAATATAAAGGCTCTTGACCTGGATGGGTTCCAGCCCAGAGCAGGGGCTCTCTCTGGGTCTACCCAGAGGAGGGCGTCCCAGCGCGAGCCACCATGGGCAGATAGATGTGCACGCAACCTGCAACCAGGAAGACGCCTGCCTGCTTTCTGCCCACATGTCCCTGGTTCTGGGTCCCATCTGTCAGCTAAGAAGTTCTGGTCTCGGTCGCAGCCGAAGAAGACCCCTTGCTGAGCTCTCCCCCAGACCTCCTGATGCGGTGCCAGGGAACCAGCCTGAAAATCCAAATCTCCTGGGAGAAGTTACACTACAGTGAACTTCACCTGGTACCATTTCAGTTGGTTTTTCAGTCAGAAACAAAGACAGCCCAGTGTTTCTGTCAGAGCCTTTCGGCCAGCGCACAAACTGCCTTGGGAAGGAACTGGCTACAGAGGAGACAGAGCAGATCGTTGCAGATACCTGCTGTCTCTCAACTTTCACGTAGGTTATGATGACTACATATGCTTGTCAAAATGAATAGAACTGGTACATACAAAAAGAGGCATGGGGGGTTGAGCCCCAGTGGCGTCGTGGTTGTGCGCGGGACTGCGGCCCACTGGGATGGAGGTTCAATTCCAGCTCCACAGGATCAAAGGCTGGGCCTCCTACTCCCACCACCAGAGGGCAGTGATGCGCCCCCCCCCCCTCACAAAAAAAGAGAGGCATGGAAGGCGGGGCCTACACATAATTATTTTAGTAAACCAAACAAAAATTTTAAAACTCACTTCCCTAAATTTAGTGGCGAGTACTCTGCAGAGTCCTACTGTGAAGGGCGCTTCTAAACGTCCATAGAAAAATGGAATTGAGAGACAAGTGTCCTTGACCATGTGAAGCTCCATCAGAGTAGGCTCACTGTGGCGGTCCTATAACCTGGTGTCAATTTCAGGATTAAGAGTGGAGGGGTGGAGTCTAGCCTGTCAAGCTGGAGATAGCCAACGAGACCTCTTTGTGGGCATGGGCTTCTCCTCTGAGAATTATGGGAAATCCAGTAGTATTTCCCTCTAGGTGGTGCGAGACTTCACTGCTCAGTCCTTTGGTGACGTTCTATTGACAAGACACCAGGCTGACTCCCTGTGAGACATCCCAGAGAAGCCACATGGACCTACCCTGAGGGAACCAGACCTCAGAAGCCGGAAAAGCCAGAGACTCCTGCCAGTGCTGAGATACTTCCTCCTCCACGGGACACACAAGACTCTGCACCCACTGGCCTGTGATTGTCCTGGAATCGCTGCATGTGGTTCCTGAGTCTGAAGAGGGCTTATGGAATGGCATTGGACCTAGGGGCTAGTATGGGACTTAGGGACTGGGACTGGAGTGGGTTGGGATGCTTTCTCAATGCTCCATTTCTCTTGCATAAAAGCCTCTCCCTTAAACACACATACATGTTTATGAATTTGTCCCTCTAGTCTACCCAGACTAACACACTCACCTTCTCAAAATACCCTCACCCCAAAGATTACATAAACCCACCCTGTAAGGTGTTCTGGAGGTACTGCCCAGTAAGCATTAGGCTGCTGATGGCAAGGATTCGCAGTCTGCAACCCCACTCGGAGTTGGAATGGACCTGACAGACTATCAACTCACTCTTGGGGTCCGGAGAAGGGGACACGGGAAAGGAAACCAGATTAAAGGATAAGACGTTGGAAGAGGCTTGTGCAGTTACAGATTCATTAATACAGATATGCCTGAGCTGCTCAGAATTAACGGCCAAGGTACCACCAGACAAAGACCTTCCTCAGGAGCAGCTGAGCCACTGAGTGATTCCTCGTTCGGACCGTTTCTCCAGCACCATCTGCAATCTGGCCCCGTGGGGCTGTGCCCGAAAAAGGCGGCATCCCCACCCTCACCCGCAAACCCAGCGGGGGGCATCAAACCCAGCTACCACCCTCTTGTCCAGAGAAGTTATTCCCAACGGCTCGCAGTTTCGTTCCAACACTCTGTGGGGCTGGCATGGAAAGTTCATTCCGGTGGTCATGAACTTGAAGATGGCCGATGAGCTCCCCGGCGGATGCTCTTGGGTGGACTTGTGGTACAAGGTGAAACTCAAGCCAGCAGAAACCTACAGCACTGGCCTTTCAAAAGGTTCACGCCTCAGCCATCTGGCCGGTTGCCTCTTTTCAAAGGAAGCTGCCTTCCTCTGCCATCTGCCCGTGCTGGGGACGAGGCTCCTCCGCCAAGCACTGAGGAACGGCAGGGCCCAGGCGCACATCTTGCAGAGCGGCCTTCCCTCTCAGGCTCCTCTTCTCCCCCGCCCCCGGCATGCTGATGAAGGAAAGCAGGGTTTCGAGGATCTAGAAAAAGAAACGCATCTGAATCTAAAGCCAGGCGGAGTCCGTCGTGTGCGAGCCCCAGGATGGCTTCTCCCGGCCAGCACGGCTCCCAGCCGGCAACTTGAAGTGGTCTCGGGGGCCCTGGTCATAATCAGTGTGTGCAGTCCCTCTCTCTTCAGGGAGACGCTGCCTCGCCAAAGAGCCACGCCGTTTCTGCCTTACGGATCCCGCGCGCATTCTCATAGCAGTCATCCTTGAAAAGACCAATCTAGACAACTATAAAAACTCATTTTTTTAAAAAAAGCAAGGGAGTGATTTACATAAAATTGAGAATGGTGGTAGCCCAGAAGGAGGGAGGGAGGGGGAATTTCATCAAAAAGCAAAACCCGGGGCTCTCTGAGGCGCTGATCATGTTCTCTCCACACACACTTCATTCCTGCTTACAGAGCACATGCACTCCACAGGCATCCCTGGGTGGTGCAGCCAGTGCAGCGCTCATTCGCTGGCGGAAAAGGCTGGCATGGCACCCATACACAATCACAAGTCCCTCGGAATCTGCGCCACCAAGATGGCTGCTTAAGAAGCCCTCGGACACAGCTCTCCTCTGCACACGCAGGCTTGCCATGTGTCCCTGTCCACTCAACTGCCACCACCCACCACCATTTAAATAAGGCACCCGCCTCTGGATGCGCACGCTTTCAAATGATGGCGGAGGCCCGGTTTGTGGAGAGGGCCGGGACGAGTGCCAGTCCTTGCATTGGCGAGCGTCTGTGCATCTGTAACCTTCGCTCCTGTATGACACGCCCCAGCTTCTCTGACTCCCACATCATTGTGACAAGCTGCCTGCAGGCACAAAAGTGGTGCTGGAGCAACTGCCAGAGGTTGGCGATCCTTTGTGTCGGTTGGGCACTGCCTGAGCTGTAGCTAAGAGACCGAGCGGAGGGGCAAAGGCCCATTTCCCCCTGCGATCACTAAGTCTCCCCACCGCAATGGCTCTGTGGGGGACAGGGAGTTACCGCGTTCGAGGGCACAGACAGCAGCACGTAGATGTACCCACTGGCCAGTTTTCAAATTCCTTGAACACCTAAAACGCCGTCAGTGGAACAGAGAGGCCCTCCCGTTACTGCCCACCATTCACCTCTACTGTGGCCAGAGGCCTTGAAGGCTTCCTTTCCTCAGAGAACTTCCAAACCAGATGTCCAGGGTGGCCCCTCTATACCTCTGCCCCTGCTAAAGCAGAGTGCCAAGCTCGCCAGCCTGTGCCATTTCCAAGACGTCATACGCTAGTGTCTGTTCATGTGCTACAGGCACAAAAACCATGTGTTCATTTTTAGTTCCAATACACAGACATCTGTGCAGGAGGGTCAGATCCAAAACTCCATCATAAGCCTGCGAAAAATCCGTGGAGGGGACTTCCAGGGAAAAGCAAGGGGCCTGAGGCTCACTCCCTCACACCCTGACTGCCATCGACTCCACGCCAAGGCACAGCGACCCTAACGGGCAGGGAAGACCTGCCCCCAGGATTTCTGAGACCGCAGCTCTTGCCCGTGGAAAGAAAGCCCATTGCTCCTGCGAGCAATGGTGCTGGTGAGGGGAGTTTTAAAGTGTGAGAGACGCAAGACTCAACAGGGACAGCGAGCTATTCCTGAAAGTCAGGGGCCGCTTTCAAAAAGAGCACTGCCAATCACGCCAACCGCTTCCTAGAAAAATGTGTATAAAAGGGGGATGGTTGGACCCAAGACCCAAATTTTAAGTCAGACGTTCCTCGGACCACCATAAAACCACTCTGCTTTTCCGCATGGCTCAGACCCCTTCCATCTGAAAACCAAGGAAACCGGAAAGAGGGTTTCTCGTGTCTGCCAGGGCTGCCCGCGACAGCAGGGCCTCCTGCTGACGCCAAGACAGCCCGACGCTCTTTCCAGAATTGACTCTCTTCTCCCAACAGATAGGAAACCACTACAGGCTTCATCTCCATTTCTCCACCTAACCACTCCAAAGCCTGCCAGCCAGCACCTCAACTGTAAACTCAACAAACAATAATATCTTGACAAACGCACAAGGTTGCCGGGTCCCAATCAAGGGCACAGTGTGTGATGATTCCAAAAGGCAGGTGGGGTCAGTAGCTATTTCTCACCAAATTCAAAGGAAGGCAATCATCCCAAGCTACGTGAAGCGGAACAAGGAACCCCCGCGGTTTCCAGAGTAGAACATTCTGTTCCACCAAGGGATAGGAGAGTAGGCTCACTGCACAGGGGGGAATCCCAGGTGGGTGACGGCAGGGGGGTGGAGGGTATGTGTGTAGGCTGGGGAGGGGTGGGGGGCAGTTCCTGGGAACTGAAACCTGATTTCTATGCTGGGTCCAAGGCTTGCTTCCCTCGAAAAGTTCTCTAAGAGAAGTCACACTACGTTTAAGAGGAAGCCTTATGCCCAGCATGGGAAAGAACCTACAGTTTTGCTTAGTGTTAAACTAGAAGAGCTGTTGTATCTTATAAGATGTGGTAGGAAGCAGTTTTTGTTTTTTTTTTAAGCCCACCCAGGAAGCAGCTTCTTGATGACTAGAGTTGTGAGCCAGGAGGGTGGCAAGGAGAACAAGGCCCGAAGGTTACTGTCAAAGGTCCAAGTTCTCCCACAGAGGCAGCAGACCCATCATTAACTCCAAAGGACCCTGGAGAGGAAGGCCACAGACGACCGTTTCTCACTGCTCGGAGTCCCACCTTACCATCAAATCTGGAGAACAAACTACAACACATCAAACTCATCCTGCCTCATAATGGGGAAGCCTGACTCCCGGGAGAGGTGCAGATCCCCAGACACCACAGCCCCCCAGCCAGGCGCGGCCCGCTTCTCACAGTCACCAGGCTGCCAGGAAGACTGGCACCTAGTAAGCTGTGGAAGAGCTAATAGGCACCACCAGATCCTAAGCAAAAAATAAAAAAAGCCAGTTCCATCTCATTAACTCTTCTCCAAACAGGCACAAAACATCCCTTTCCATGTCTTCTGTCTGCCATCAATTCCCCTGAGGGCAAAAAAACAAGACCCCAGGCCCGATCACATTTTACAGATGGAAAGAAGGGGACACAGGAGGGAAACCTGGTGGTGGGGTTCCGAAGGGAGCGCAGACATTCACGGGTGTTCGCTGCAGGAGAAGCTGGTTGCCAGCAGTCAGCCAAACGTCCCTGCACACACCTTCTCCACGTGCCCCCACCTCCACGCTCCCGCCCTCTTCTCCAATTCATCAGAGAAAGTCCCTGGACCACAAAATGTAATTCTCCAGTGCCCTGAACTAAGCTTCTTTGCAGAGCTACAGCCCAATTTGCTCGGCGGCGGAAATCTGTATTGTGCTTAGTGTGAAGGCTGGTAACAGAGCAGCCAATGACCGTTAAATTCTGCTTCCAAAGGCAAAAAACCATATAATGTCATATGCCTTTTCCTCTTCCTAATCTATTAGACGTAGCAGCTAATTTCACGCCACACCTCAGATCTGGCGTCTGGAGAATCCTGAGACCAGGTCCTGGTCAATAAGGAACAAAGGCAAGACAAACCCTAAAGAAACTAGCATCTCTCCTGTGTCATTACCCACAGCTTCCATCCCATCCCCCGAGTGCCATCCCAGCCCCCACTGCCTTGAGATTGGGGGTTGGAGGTGGGCGCGGGGCGGGCGGGGACACAGGACTTTCACAGCTACTGGTGAGTCTCGGGGCATGGAACTCTGAAGCCTGCCGCCCCAAAAGCTACTGTAGCCACCACAGGCTTTGCAGGAGGGAGGCTGTCAGCAGGGTTTCATGGAGAGGCAAGTGCAGAAGACACTGGCTTCTAAACAGGCGACGTGCAGCCACCTACGGATGTCTTCAGGGAGTCTGAGTTTGGCCTGATACCCAAGAGGAGCCCAGAGCAACCGCTATGGGGGAGCAGCAGCAGAGGCAAAGCATGCCCACACTTTCCTCCGGGGAGGGGCCCAAGCTCCCCTGCAGAGAGACACTGGGGGTGGGGAGTGGGGGGCGCTGGGAGGGAGGAGGAGAGGGGATGTTTCCAGGCCAGGGCATATTTCTGGGGAGGAGCATGTGTTTATAAACATTGGAATGTGTAGCCTCTAGACGGACTGATCTTTGCAAAGCAGCTCTGATTCCCGGTGCATGGTCAGGGGGATCAGTGCATTCTGTCTCCCTGATTCAGCACTGGCTGCCACCACATTGCGGGGATCTGTCACATACACGCCACCCAATCCAATGCATGTCTTTCTCAGAACCTCTCCACAGCAGTTACAAGTGAGGTCTCATCACCGGAGAAGCTGAGAGTTCTCTCCACCAACACTACAGAACCACCGCTGGAGGTCTGAGGGGAGCCCACCCTTGGGCAAAGCAGGAAAGGCAATGGCCCCGCCTGGACTTCTCATCAGTGTGCCCCAGACCTGGCATGTAGGACCTTCCATAACGTCCTCCAACTTGCAGGGGGCTTGCCCTCACCCCTACCCTCTCTTCTCAAAGGCACTGGTCAGCATGCGTGGTCAAGGAGAACAGCCAGGAGGGCATTCACACCCAGCGAGGAGAAGAACCCATCCCATCGGGCGGCTCTCCTACAAATCCCAAACCCATCACCTCGGCCTGAGTGAGAAGGGGATGGAGGAGCTGGCCCACAGGCAGAAGAAGGAGCCGACGGGCCAGACAAGGGGTCATGATCACACATACAATTTGGAAAAGCAAAAAGGAGGAAAACTGGCTGGGGGCTAGCCGGCTGAGGGAGGGGACCAGCACCCCCACCCTCCCGGCCAGGGAGTGTGAATTCCTCATCAGCTCCCAGCCCCAAGCCTCTGCCCCCTCCAGAGGACCCAATCTTAAGGATCTGTGGGGTGTGGGCAATAGGGGAAAAGGGAAAAGTGCGGGGAGGGGGGGGGGGAGGAGGTTGGAACAAGAAAAGGAAGTTTGTCTGCCGCTCCCCTAAGCGGTCTCACCTCCCCGCGTCCAGCTCCCGGCCCGCAGAGCCGCCCATGTCGGTCAGGCTGGCGGCGGAGGCGGCCAGCGCTCCAGAAGGCCTCTTGCCGGGCCCGTCCCCAGCGCTGGAGCCGCCGTTGCAGCTCTTGGTGCGGAAGAGGCGACTGAGGCGGATTTTGAGGGAGCCCTTGCGAGAGGGGCCTGCGAGCGGCCGGAGGGGCCCGGGGGGCGGCGGGGGCGGCGGCGGGGGCTGCTGCTGCGGCTCCCCTCGACTCGAGCGCCCGGGGGGGACCAAGTCCTGCAGCGGGAAGGGCGCCGGGGGTAACTCGGGGCCCGGGGGCTGCAGCAGAAGCCGGCCGCCCCCTCCGCCTCCGCGGCCCGGGCTGCTGAGCTCCTCTTCCGAGCAGCTGTTCGTCTCCAGGCTCTCGGCCTCGGATTCCAAGCCCTCCAGGACCAGCAGGGCGTCGCTCGTCTCCGTGGGGTCCTCCCCGGCCTGCGGGGCGGCCGCCGGCGGCGGGGGCTGCGGCGCGGGCGGCTGCGGGGGGCACGGGCACGGGCAGCACCCCCCGCCGAGCGCCTTGACCCCCGGCCCCCCCGCCGGCTGCCCGAGCCCCAGCGCCGCCAGCTGCGCCTCGAGTCCCGCCGCCGGGCCCCAGGTCCGCTCCAGCGCCAGCCCCGACGGCAGGGCCTTGGGGTCCAGGGCGCAGCGGTGCCGGGGACACAGCAGTTCCGAGGGTGCCGGCTCCGGCGCCGCCCCCGCGTCCTCCTCCTCGGGCGGCCGACCCACGTTGCGGAACACCATCAGCTGAGGCGGCCGGGAGCCCCGCGGGCCGGGCCGCGAGAGGAAAGGCGGCGGCGGCGGGCCATGGCCCGGGGGCGGCGGCGGCGGCGGCGGCGGGCCTGGCTCGGGGGCCGCCTCTCCATAGCCGAGCAGGCGGCTCAGGACGCGGTAGGACGCGGCCGCCGCCGCCTCGCCGTCCCGGAGCTCGGTCCCCTGCATCGGGGAGAGGGAGGGACGGAGGGAGGGACGGAGGGAGGGCGGGCGGGCGGCTGGGAGCCGGGCTGCCGTGGGCGCTAGGCCGGGCCCCGCCGGAGCCCCGCCCGCCGCGGCCCCCGGAGCGACACCGTTAACGGCCGGGGCGGCCTCTGCCTCATAGAGGGGGGCGGGGGGCGCGCGGAGCGCAGCGCGAGCCCAGGCCGCGCGCCGCCGCCGCCGCCGCCGCCGCCGCGACCGCCCCCTGCCTGGCGTCACTTCCGGCAGGCTGTGACCACGCCCTCTCCCCTCCTGGGCGTGCTGGCGCTGGGCTCCCGCCCAGGCCTGTGACGTCAGGCGTGTGCCGGGCCCCCATTGGGCGGGAGCTCCTCCAAGGCTGGCCGTTGCACCGCTACCTCGACCCTTCCTTTTCACTTCCCGGGCGCCCGGGCTCGGCCCACCCCCCCAGAGTGAAGTGGACCGGCCTGGGAAGGCTGGTCCTGTCCGCGGGGAGAGCCGTTGGCCTTGGGGACCCCTCTTGCTTCTGGTCCAGCCTAGCCGCATGTGACGTGTGACCTTGACCCAGTCATTTCATCCTGGCCTGTGTCCCCCACCGCTGGCCATCAGCGCTTGTTTGTGAAATGGGAGCCTGAATAATGTGTCTGAAACCCAGCCGTGGGCTGATGGTCCCACAGCCAGCGCTCTGGCAATGTCTGCGTCTCCGTGAACATAAACTCATTACGAATTTCGCTGACAAAGCGTATGTAGTACCCAATTTACAAATAATAACACACGCATACAATCGCCATGCGCATAGCGACACAGGACAGGGTGGATCTGTTCCTGTGACTTTCTTTACTCGGGTAGAAACCCCTTCTTCTTCCCACAGAGGGGCAGGACTGACATGCTTCATTTTGAATTATTAACATTTTCTTGGTCCTTTTTAAAAACCTAGACGATCAGCGGAGCAATCCATCTAGTGCAATGGTTACTATCTGATGATCTCTCTGGTGTAAATTCTCCCACCAGGGCTGATTTCAAGCTGCCATGCTGGTTTTACTGAGTTAAGAAGAAGTGAACAAACTCAAACCCAGGGCTGTAACCTTACAGGTCAGAGCAGACGTGGTCAATAGGGTTTCAAAGGTGCTGAACACCACCAGGGGTAGCGTGAACCCCTGACCTTTGCATCCATAGTCCCACTTTTACCCGACAGCATCACCAGGCCTTTCGGTAATGAGTTTTGAGAATGTACTGATATCTTTACTTCTACTGTCTATTCTATTGTAAATGGACATGATTGAATATATCATCAAAGCTGTGTTTAAACAACTGCCTTACAGAAAGCCTGAACGCTTTGACAGGAGCCAGCCCCAGGGCGTCACTAGACCTTAGTTTCTTTCTTTCTTTGAGCTTAGTTTCTTCACCTGTAAGATAGTGGTAAAAATTGCTGCTTTCCTTCCTTGCACTCACGTTGCAGAGACTACAGTAAGATCAAGCTTATTGTGTAGGAGAGGTAGAGCTGAAGGAGGCAGGGAGACCAGTTAAGAAACCATTGCAGGGCTGAGCCCTGATGGGGTAGTGGTTGAGTGCCGGACTGCGACCCACAGGGTTGGCAGTTCAAATCCAGCAGCAGCTCTCCAGGAGCAAGGCTGGGCCTCCTACTTTCACCGGGGCAGTGATGCCCACAAAAAAAACAAAACAAAAAACATTGCAAATGTTCCTGTAAGAGATGACAAGGAGTCTCATACTGGAGGCTCAGGACCATAGTCTGAAGGAACACCAAGGACAAATGGCATAACGTAGTTCACAAAGGCAATGTTCTTTTTTTTTGGGGGGGGGGCAGGAGTGGGAGGCCCAGCCTCGCTCCTGGAGAGCTGCTGCTGGATTTGAACCACCAGCCCTGTGGGCCGCAGTCCCGCACACAACCACTATGGCCTGGGGCTCAGCCCAAAGGGAATGTTCTGTATCCTACTTTGGCGAGTAGCAATTGGGAACGTCAAAGTTCCCTTGATCAGCCATCTATGTTATAATTATTGGTCTCTCCGTGTCCAGGGGTAAGAGAAGTGATGAAAATCAAAAGACATATGGAACTGATGTATCCAATGGACTACTGGACCGTGAAAAAAACACCAATCTCTGCAACTCTGAGACCAGAAAAAATAGATGGTGTCCAGCTCCCACTACCAAGGGCTCTGAAAGGGATCACATTGCAAGAGCCTGCATAAAGTGGAAGAAAATGTGGGACAAAATGCAAAATCATAATAGATGAGGCTTACTGGTAGGAGAGAGGTCAGTGGGACCCTCAAGACAATGGCCCTTCGGTATCCTTCAGGTTGGAACTAAACTGACCCAGCCAACCATTTAAGATCAAGTGGACAGCATTTACTCAAGGATAGAAGGTTAGGAATGGGACCCCGGTGGCGTGGTGGTTAGACATTGGGCTTCTATCCACAAGGTCCGCAGTTTGAAACCACCAGGCACTCTGTGGGAGGAAACTGGGGCTTCCACTCCCATACAGAGTCGCTGTCTTGGAAACTCTACAGGCGCAGTTCTACCCTGTCCTGTTCCGGCTCACCGTGAGTGAGCAGGGACTTCACGGCAGTCAGGAAAGAAGGAAAACCGAGGAAACACTGGGAGCCAGTAGGATCGAGAGTGGCACGATGAAAGGATTTAAATGGGTGAGTGGAGGAGGGAGGGTGGGAGGGAAAAAATAAGCCGATACCAAGGGGTCAAGTAGAAAGAAAATGTTTTGAAAAGGATGATGGTAATGTGTACAAATGTTTGACACAATGGATGGATGGGTTGTTAAAATAGCTGTAAGAGGCCCCAATAAAATGATTTTTTAAAAAGAACCGGATGAGTTGACAAAGTATGTATAAATTGTTGAATGTAAAATGCATGATCTGCTCTGCAAACTTTCACTTAAATGACCGTAATAAGTTAAAAAGATGAAGGACGCAAGCGTTGAAAAGAGGCTCTGGAGGAAGAACAGTTCCAGCATCTGAGAGTGCATGGAGGGGGCGGGTGTGTGTGTAGAGGGTTGAGTCCCATGAATCTTGCCGTCAGAGGGATATTTTCAAAATGAAAAATTGCTTTTAGCCTGTGATTACAAGAGTCCTTGGTTCCCAGGGGCACTTAGACTAAAGACCAAACCAAACTCACTGTCATCGATGACATTTTCACAGAGACATTATAGGGCAGGGTAGAACTGCCCCTGTGAGTGTTCAAGACCCTAACTCTTGTTTTTTTGTTTTGTTTTGTTTTTCTTTTTTTGGGGGGGGGGCATCACTGCCCTCTGGTGGTCATGGGAGCTACCCAGCGCTGCTCCTGAGAGCCACCTCTGGATTTGAACCGCCAAGCCCGCGGGCCTCAGTCCCGCACTCAACCACTACACTACTGGGGCTCAGCCTCAAGACTGTAACTCTTTACAGAAGTAGCAAGCCCCGTGTTTCTCCCTCAGAGCACTGACCTTTCTCCCTGCCGACCTTACCGTGAGCAGCCCAACTCAGAGCCCCGACACCACCAGGCGGTCTCGGACAAAGCTAGAACCCCCACCATCAGCCTGAGGACCCAGAGTGGCCCCTGCTTCTTTCTGGCCACGTCTCCCATCAAGCCACGCCTGCGGTTCCACTGAATGTGTCAGGCTCCCTGGCATGTGGCCGATACAATGCTTTCCTTGGAAGTGTTTTCTCTCTCTGGTACCGCCTCCTCACCGGGCTCAGAGATCCCCTCTGTGGAAGGCCCGGTAGCACAGTGGTGAAGGCGCTCTGCTGCTAATGGAAAGCCCATGGTTGGTGTCGCCCAGCTACAGAAGGAAAGACGTGGCCATCTGTTCCAGCAAACTCTCCGAGGTAGCTGTTCTGTCCCGTAGGATCACTTGGATTGGGGACGGAATCAAAGACAACAAACTTGCCCTTGGGTGGTACGGGGATGTGCTCAGCTAAGAGCCACAGGGCACCTTGGGAGACAGGCCTGGCAACGGGCTGCTGGAAGCCACTCAGTGGCAAGGGTCATGCTTGGTCGTTGACCATCCTGGAATCATCCATTTCAAAGGTGGCGCCAGACACAACCCTCAGTTCTTGCAAGAGGTTCCTAAATCCTTATCTAACTGGGGCCCAAACCAAACTAAATGCCAGCCAACACAGCCGCCCTACAGGACAGGGTGGAACTGCCCCCAGACCAGAGTTCAGGGACAGAGATGAGACTTTCTCCTCCAGGAGAGGGGCAGTCTGTTAGGTTTTCTGGGTGGGGAAGTCCTCGGTGGTGGGCTTCGCTCGGGGAAAGAATTCACGCTGATGCTCGTTGTGTAATCCAAGGGGGCTGTTATGAAGGACAGCACAAGTTTGAGGTTCTGTCATCTCCAAGGGGTTCATAACTGGGCATGGATGAGTCCCCTAGTGGAAAAGAACACCCACAAGTGTGGAACTGGGGGAGGGACCCAGGGACTGAGGGGGGCGGCTCAAGAGAGAGCAAGAGGGCGCAGAGTCCAGTGAGGACGCAAGAGTGCTGTGGGCCCCACGCAGGCCCTGATCAGGAGCAGGGTAAAATTGAGTAAGAGAGCGTCCCCGAGAGTACTCCTGCTTTTATTCTAGCCCCTGTCCCACCCTCCATCCCCCCGCCCCAGGCTGGGGGAAGGCTTGGTTCAAGGTATTGGTTGATCCCATTGGTGGGGTTAAGCCCACCTGGGTGATGTCATGAGCCTGGGCCTAGTTTGGACTGTCCAGGTGTACCTCCCACCTGGCTTGGGGGCTTGAGTGTGAGCATGCTCAGTTTGGGGTGTTTATAGGTGTCTAATGATTGCCTGATTTCTTTCCAACCTCCATAACGCGAGCCTTGGCAGGCACGGGAGGAACGACCCCGTCCCTTAATCTCGCTGTCTCACAGCTCTACCCCGTGGACCTTGAAGCTGGCAGCCGGAGTCATAACCACTAAGCCCCCGAGCACTTTAGTTTGACACAACCAAATCCATAGCCTTCCTTGCCCATGAAGAAACCGAAGCTGGGGACTTCTTAAGGTCAAGCAAAAGGCGCAGTTAAAATCCAACAGCAGCTACATTAGGCTGGACTTCGGAGATTTCCTTCTCTCCTCTCCCTCACCAGCTACCCCTCAGTGTCGGTTAGGCTTCTGGCAAAAGAATGGTGGCTGGAGGATCACAGAACACCAGAGGACTAAGACTAGGCTCCCACACTGTGTCCCGGCAACTGGCCTGGGCACAGACGCCCCATAAAAGGTTGGTGGCTGGCCCTACAGCACCCTCTGCTGCCCAGCTACTGTCCCTGCCCCAGAAGGAAGCTGAGGAACACACAGCTTCTTTCAAATACCACACCTTTCCTTATTTCCTTCTAGGATAGCTCTTGGAAAAGGTTGAAAATGAAACTCCAAGCAAAGGAAATAGATGTTTGCACTTTAAGACTTACGTGTGTGTGACACTAGTTTTGTGTTTCCTCCTGCCTCTTTCTCTAAGAAGGTGGTAAATGTGGTCCTGGAAGCAGGACAGTCCCCAGCCCTCCGGCTCACAGAACTGTTGTTTGCAGACCATCTGTAAACAAGAGACGTTTGTGGGCACCACCACCTGTTCCTTTCTGCCTGTTTGCTCAGAGATCCGGACATCAAAGCTTCACGGCAGGGCTGGGACCAGTGAAAGGGAAGTCAGGAGCCAAAGAGAGCATGCTGGGAAGGAGGCAGTGTAAAAGTGTACATGTGTTCAGGAAAAAAGGAAGACAGGCCTTATGAGGATGAACTGAGTCAAAGTGGCCACAGCAGCCAAGGTTTAAACCAGGGATGGTCACACCTTTTCAGCCTGTGCTCTACTTATAAAATGATCCAGATAAAATGATCTACCAACTACAAAAATGCATCTATTTGTAAAAGTATCTATGTAAATGCATCTATTTGTAAAAAATGTATCTATTTTGGGGCTTTTTTTTGTTTTGGGGGGGCATCACTGCCCTCTGGTGGTGGGAGTAGGAGGCCCAGCCTTGCTGCTGGATTTGAGCCTCCAACCCAGTGGACCGCAGTCCTGCACAACCACTACGCCACCGGGGCTCAGCCCTTACATCTATTTTTTTAATACCATGTGGTCTACCCACACTGCATTTGCGATCGCTATCAATGCATTGAGCACCCCTGGTTTAGACAATCCTTCTCCCCAGGTCTTCTCTCAGGCCCTAACACCCTTTGCCCAGCATGGGTTGCTGCTGGGCTTGCTAGCCCTGTGGTGCAGGAGGGGGGAGGGGAGGCTCTGTGAGGGTCAGGGGCAGTGCCAACAGTCAGCATTCCACGACTCCCTGGGAGCGGGGTCATTCAAGCCCAGCCAGGTGTGCTGAGGAAGAAAGGCCTGGCGGGTGGAGCATGCTGCCCTGAGTCAGAAGTGCCGCAGCAGCAGAGTCTGAGGATCGGAAGGCTGAGGCCACAAGGGGCAGGGATGGTTCGACTGGTAGCTCTGAACTGGAGCTTCATCTCAAAGTGAGCAGCCGTGTGATCGTGGCTAAGTGAGTCCCAGAGTCTCCGTGTCTGCATCATGCGGTGCAACCATCACCACACCAGAACCAGGTGTTGTCTTGTCTTGCTTTGTTTTGTGTGTGTGTGTGTGTGTGTGTGTATAGATCTATTGAGATAAAGCACATTGAAAGTACGTTATAGGGCTGAGCCCCAGTGGTAGTGGCGTAGTGGTTGAGTGCAGGACTGCAGCCCACTGGGTTGGAGGTTCAAATCCAGCAGCAGCTCTCCAGGAGCAAGGCTGGGTTTCCTACTCCCACCAGGGCAGTGATGCCCCCCCCTCAAAGAAAAAAAGAAAGTATGTTATAAACTTCAAAAAGCTGTAGTTTGTGATTTTTGCTTTGTTTCCAGGCTCCCCCACCCCACCCTGTTGCCCCCCACTCTCAAATTCCAGTGGAAGCCGTGATGGGGTGCAGGAAGCCGGAGTCGATTTCGGGGGTGCAGCTTGGTCTTCATCATGCCCCTTGCAATGGCGGCCCGGAAGCTGAGTGGAGCAGAGAGGTGGCCACAGGGACACAGGCTCATGCCCCACAGTTGCTATGACACCCAGCCTGGATTTGCCCATCTTGCCTAATGGAGGTGGGGGGAGGGTCAGGGATGGGGCTGAGGTGGAGAGAACCCTCCTGGCCTCCCTTCCATCTGTGGCAGATGTGGATGGGAGAGTGCCAGGATCCTGGATAGTAGGGGGAGGGGAGAATGGTTTGCCCAGATTAAAAGGGTTTGGAATTAAGGGCATACTAAGAGAGGAGGGGGCAGGACCATCGTGCCTATGACCAGAAGCCAGCTGATGACATTAGCCGAAAAAAACAGGAGGCAGTGGGAGCTGGTGGGGGGCCGGGGGAGAGAGAGGGAAAGCTGGGTGTGGAGGCGTGGAGGCAGGCAGCTCCACGAGCGGCCTCTGCCACCCTGCTCCCGGGCTGTCAGATCCTCCAGGCAGCCAAGGCTCTGGGGTCCTGAGATCTGTCCCAGGATGGGCACCACGGCAGGACTCATGCCCCCTCCTGTCTGGGCACTGCTGGGCTGCTCTGTCCTCTGCAGATGGACTCTGGGGGATCCTCAGACACTCCATTCTCTACCCCCGATATCCTCCCAAGCCCAACCAGGATCTGTGCCCCTCTGGACACCCCCAGAGGGGGCAAAGATAGGCCTGGCTTTCCTCTACTCTGGAGACAGCCAGCAGTTAGGAGGGGCGAACTGCAGCGAGCGTTATGAAGCCCCTGGGGCAGAAGCCAAAGCAGGGCTCCCTCCAACCCTGCAGAGAGCAGCGGGCACCCTGTCCCAGGCTGCCAACTTCCTTAACATGCTGCTGCAAGCCAACGACATCCGAGAGTCCAGCGTCGGGGAGGACATAGAGTGGTACCAGGCACTGGTTCGAAGCATGGCTGAAGGGGACCCGAGGGCATACCGGGCTATGCTGACCTTTAGCCCGCCCCCTGGGGCTAGCCACCCGCAGCTGGCTCTGCAGGCCACCCGGATGGGCAAGGAGACCATCCTTCAGGACTTGTCTGAGGCCAGGGGGCAGGAGGCCCCGGCTGACGACCTGGACAGCCCGGCCCTGCAGAAGCGAGTGCTGACCAATGACCTCGGGAGCCTCCCCAGCCCCAAGTGGGCCCAGGGGGAGGGCTATGTCGGGGACATACAGCATATAAGACTGTCCCCTCCCTTCCTGGAATGCCAGCAGGGCCACTTCCATCCTGGCTGGTTGATCACACTCTCGGCCACCTTCTACGGACTCCAGCCGGACCTCAGCCCGGAAGTCAGGTCAGTGAGTCTGTGCGGGATTGAAGGCTTTTGTAGGTAGAAGGGGATGTGTGGTGGCGGGAAAGGGACGTGGGGAAGGTACCAGTACATTGTGTGGGTGTGCACAGATGTGTGTACTTGCAGTTGGTTCCGGAACCTGTAACTCTGTGTGAATGCCTGCAGGTGCGAGGTTACACACAGGGTGTGACTCAATCCCTTTCTGCGTCTTTCTAGGGTTATCGGTTATTATTTCTAGGTTTGAGAGCATGAATAAAGATTTATTGGAGCAGTGATGCCCCCCCCCAAAAAAAAGATTTATTGGCATATATGTGTGTATATATAGAGAGAGAGATTTGTATGTGGGTAGACATCCAGGTCTATTGGCAGGTGGATGGATGGATGGATGGATAAATAGATTAGATCTAGATATGTGGGTAGGCGTCCGTCCACCTTGTGTAGGCAGGTTGGTACGACTGTGCACAGATACAAATGCCGGGTAAAGATGGATATGGACCTTGGCCCTAGCTCTGAGGGGTAGGAGGCTTGGTTCAGTAACAGACACCTCCTGAGCTGGACTTCTTAGAGGAGTCATGTGGGCAGGGCTCGAGGGATGATTGTCCCAGGGAAAGAAAATTCATTTGGAGCAGCCTATAGCGGGACGGCCTTTCCCGTCCGGCCTTGGTCGAGTCCCCAGTGTTATTCTCAGTGGCCATCCTGTCTCACACAGGGCCCGCTGCCCTGCCTGTCCTGAACCAGAAGCCCGCTGTTCTTCCAACAACCGGCCTCCTCCCCACAGCCAGAATAGAGTGTGTGTGTGTGTGTGTGTGTAGGGGGGGGGGAGCCCTACTGGGAGAGGCCAGCAAGTGGACACAGCACTGTCACAAGGCGTTCCACCACCCACTGCGTTTCCAACTATTGCATGCCTAGGCATTGTGCCCACCCTGACTCTTGGCCGGCTCTGACCTCGCTTGGCCCAGAGCAGGGTTTGGGAGGCACTGAACTAGGCCATTCTGCTGCAAGGGTTTGCCATCCCACGTTTTCTGTGGTGCAGACCCTGCTTGAGTGAGAGGGTGGTTACTAGCTGAGTGTCTGTGTGTGTGTGTGTGTGTGACTGTATGTGTAAAACTCTCTTTTTTTGAGGGGGCCCTCTGGTGGGAGTGGGAGGCCCAGCCTTGCTCCTGGAGAGCAGCTGCAGGATTTGAACCGCCAAACCAGTAGGCCACAGTCCCGCACTCAACCACTACGCCACCGGGGCTCAGCCCCTAAAACTCTCTTTTAAGGGATCACCAGAGCCTCAGCTCCCACAGGCCCTGACTTGACTTGCCCCCACTCTCTCCCCGAATCCAGGAAGTGACAAGCAGTTGAAGAGCTTGAGTGGTGTGGGGAGCAACCCAGGGTGAGAGGCTGTTGCCCACCGAGACAGAAAGGGTTAAGAGCAGTGAGGAAGCAGAAAGTCGGCTCCCTCACTGGATGCCACACAGCAGTCACAGTGGACAGGCTACAAAGCTGGCATGGTCCCCTAGACACAGACATAAGCCCAGGTCTGCCGCCTCCTCCCTCATATTGCCTGTCCACCGCTCCAGGGGGCAGGTGCAGATGGACCTGGAGCTTCAGAGCGTGGACATCAATCAGTGTGCCGGTGGTCCAGGCTGGTATGCTAACACACACCTGTGTGACCTGAACAGCACCCAGGTAAGGACCAGGATCAGGGGAGATGCACCAGGCGCTCCTCTCTGCTCCTCTGCCACACTCCACTCCCCCAGCTGCTCATCAAACCAGCCCAGCAGCAGGGAGTCTCTAGTGACTGCCAGAAGAGAGATGCCAGGTGTTTTCAAAGCGAGGCCACTTGCAGCTTCCCTCTCCCCACCCCCCCACCCCCCCCACCCCTGCAGCCACTGCCCACACCTGTGAAATCTCAGTGTCCCTCCCTGTCTGCTCTCCTGCCAGAATCCCTCCCCAGAGCCACTTCCAGAGCCTCAGGTCCTTCTCGCTTTCCTTCCCCTGGACAGTGTTCTCTGGGTCCACAGTGCCCTGGCCTCCCACCCACCTGGCCTACGAAGGATGCCCCCTTGGTGTTTGTCCCAATAAAGGGGATTTCTGGTGGGGTGTAGGAGGGAGGAATCCAGCCAAAGCAGGATGCTCGGAGGCAAGTGAAGGAAAAGGAGCCCAGGCAGCGGCTGGCCACCACCGACTGGGCTGGTCGGAGGACCATGGCTGCTCACTCTGCAAGCCTGGCAGAGACCCGGAGGCCAGGTTTGCCTTGACAGCCTGCGTGTCGTGTCGCTGAGTGGGACTGAGCGAGGAGCCTGCAGCCGGCCAGAGGACGGTGAGGCAGCCTGCGGAAGGACGCGTGTTTGGAATTGGCCCCCTATCCTGGACACCCCTTCTTCTCTGGGCCATACAATGCTCTGATCCTGCAGACTGGGGCCGGAACATAGAAGGTTCAGAGGGAAGCCTGGCCCTCGCTCCGTCAGACCCATGCTTTGCCCCATCCAGGTGATGTCAGGGGCTGGATCTGGAAAAAAAAAAAAAAAACCCAAGGTTTTATCCCCTCCTTTTGCCCCGTTGATGTCAGGTCACTCATGTTCTCTTCTCCCTGGATGCTGAGGTCTGTCCCTCCCCTGCAGAACAGACAGCAATGGGCGGAGGCAGAACAAAGGGCTGCTCTTGGCACCCCCCCAGCCTGGCATTAGCCTGGCATGAGGGCACAGGGAAGCCAGATGGCCCCTGATGGAGGAAGCTGCTCCTGCATGGGGGCCCTTTCCGTCCACCTGTGAGCCTAAGAGGCTGACTCTGGGAAACAGGAAGGAGGCGCTCAGGGTGTGTCTAGTCCCGTTTCCCCCAACTTCCACCTCCCCCGAGGACCATGTTCTGGCAATGACTGGATTTGGGAAAACAGGGCCTGTCAGATACCTGTTACTGCCAGTCGGAGCAAGGGGTGAGCCACCCCATACGCTGCTTGGCATCTCTCTGGGAAGGAGGGCATTGTGGGGATGGAGGTGGGTGTCTACAGAGGAACAACGCCTTCCCAATGCACTAGGTGGGCTTCCCTAATGTGGTCTGGTGGATGGACCCTCCATCCCTGCCCAGGAAGGAAAGCGCAGCCAGGTAGCGCCCCCCCAGAGACATATGGCACGTTTGTATCTCCACAGTGCGTGGCCCTGGAAAGGCAGGGCTTTGTCCTGGGTCGCTATCTCTGCCGCTGCCGGCCTGGCTTCTATGGGACGAGTCACTCTGGGGGTACGTACCTAGGCTCTGGTCCCTGGGAGAGGAGGTAGAGTTGGAGGGAGACAGCGGGAGGAAAGGGGTGAGCTCAGGGCAGGAGGTGGGGCATAGGTGAGGCACGGGTATATCTCTAAAGGAACTCATGAGGCTAAGCCCTGGTGGCATAGTGGTTGTGTGCAGGACTGCTGCCCACAGGAACGGAGGTTCAATTCCAGCAGTGGGGCTGCGCCTCCTACTTCCACCATCAGAGAGCAGTGATGCCACCCCCCCAAAAAAAACTCATAACCTGCCAGCTCATACAGCATATCCCCCCTCCCTGTGAACTGCTGTCTAGTCGACCCCTCTGAGAGTGCCTCTTTCCCCGCTGCTCCCCCTCCTCCCCTGCCCAGGGGCCACAGGCCATAAGAGGGCCAGCAGGGGGGTGGGACCAGAGGCCGAGAAGGCTTAAGACTCCGGAAAGGGGCCTCTATCCAGGTTCCTTTCTCTGTGCCCACCTCATTTTTTTATAGGGTCAGGGGAGCCTACCGGGCAATTTGGGTCCCTGCAAGGCACCTCTGGGGGACTGCTGCGGTGCCAGCCGTGTCCTGAGGGCTGCAGCAGCTGCATGGATGCCACGCCGTGCCTGGTGGAGGAGGCCCCGGCTCTGAGGGCGGCAGTGCTGGCCTGCCAGGCTTGCTGCATGGTGGCCATCTTCCTGAGCATGCTTCTCTCCTACCGCTGCCGCTGCCACCGTACCAAGGCAAGGAAGGCCCCCATCTCATCACCCCTGGACACAGGTCCCGGCTGCCTCTAGTGTCCACCGGAGGCCTGTGAGGACCCAAGACGAGAGGTTGGGAGAAACGAGGCATGCTTTGGACTCTAGGTCCAGCTCACCTGTTTCTTCCTCTGCAAAATGAAGACATGGCACTCGCTTCAGCAATGCTTCTTGGGCATCTACTCGGTCTGAGGGGAAGGGGCGGGTCTCAGATTAGCGGAGGAGGCAGGATGCAGAAAAATAACAGCACAGTGAAATAAGGGTTTGGTGTCCTGGATGCCAGAGCAGAGGATGCCAGGCCTGAGACAAGGGGTTGTCAGCCCGGAAGCCTGGCGGCACTCCCGAGACCGTCTCGCTCTTCCACTCTCTGAGTTCAGCCTAGAGCTGCAAGGTCCCAGCGGGTGGGCTCAGGTGGGCTCTGGGTGGGGAGGCGGAGGGCTGTGTAAATCCTTGGTCTTAGCCATAGGCTTCGTCTTAGAGGTGCTCCGAAAGCCTTAGCCCAAACCCTAGAGCAGGGGTCCTCAAACGTTTTCAACAGAGGGCCAGTGCACTGTCCCTCAGACCGTTGAAAAAAAAAGACAAACTATGAACAAATTCACTGTGGGCCTGGAATGAGCCAGCTGCTAAGCAGGACAGCAGCCGTGGCAAAAACACCTGTAGGGATGGATAAATGTCCTCGGCGGGCCGCATGTGGCCCGCGGGCCGTAGTTTGAGGACCCCTGCCCTCGAGTGAGCCCTACCTTGGTCTGTAGCTGGGCACGGCTCCAACTTCCCTCTGCTCTCTCTTTTCCTGGGGTTCCCAGAGTATCCGCTCGTCTGGGCTTGTCCTGCTGGAGACCATGCTGCTTGGTGCCCTGCTGCTCTATTTCCCGGTGAGTCCCAGAGCCCCCACTGTCCCTACTCACTCTACCCCCACCCCCATCCCCCGGCTGCACTTCCTCAGAACCGCAGCTCCTTGCTGGTCTCTTGGCCTGGAGGGATTCAGAGACTTAGAGAAGTCCTCCCCAGCTCAGAGGCACCCGGGGGCCCTGGCAGTGAAGTGGTCACCGTTGGCATGGAAACCAGCAGCCTGGGCTGGATGGCAGCGGGTTTGGTTTGGGTCATTGCTCCATGGCGGGCAGGCCTAGTAAACTCGGGGAGTCAGATCGCCCCAGGTTTGAAGTGGGGGTGTCCTAATCACTGTGTGGCAGGGTCAGCAGTCACATGGAGCCCAGTGGAGAGCAGTTCTCAGGGTCACCCCTTGTGATGGTCTGGTAGACGAGAGAAACAAATCCTTAGAAACTCTTAGGTGTATAAGCAAGAGCAATTGAACCTGGAGAAAACGGCCTGGCTCAGTCCAGTCCAAACCCAGAAGTCAGATATTAGCTCATATGTCCGATACCAGTCTATGAAGCCCTCTTCAGACTCATGAAACACAATGACGCCGAGTGCAAGCTGATCACAAGCCAGACGGGGAGCATGCCTTTGGACCCAGTGGCGTTGGAAACATCTCAGCGCTGACAGGGGTCTCCGAGTGGCTCCTCTGGTCTTCAGAGGCCTGGTTGCATCCAGGTGGCTTGTCCGGCTCAGGACACTAGGGTAGCTTCATGTGGCTTCCTCTCAGGGATGTCTCGCAGGAAGAAAGCCTTGTCAGTAGCTAGCGGCTCAGTGAGCGTTGTCAATAGAAAGTCCCCAAGCAGGTGAACCAAGAGATAGTGTCACTGCCTCCAAGAAGGAAGTAGCCAATTTCCCAGAATTCCCAGGAGAAGGCCATGCCCACACAGAGGTTGACAGGCTAGACTCCACCCCTACGTGGTTAATCCTTAAACGGACACCAGATGAGGTGACAGCCACACCCCTGCCCGCAGGTTTTCATCCTGTACTTCAAGGCCAGCGTGTTCCGCTGTATCGCCCTCCGCTGGGTCCGCCTGCTGGGCTTCGTCGTTGTCTACGGCACCATTGTCCTCAAGCTGCAGAGGTCTGGCCCCTTGCTGTCCCCCTGCCCACCCCAGCCCATCCTGCCCACTCATGGAACGGGCTGGGTCAAAGCTAGATCCTTGCCATCCCCGGAGCCCCCACATGGCTCTCCCCTCCATGGAATGTTGGGGAGGGGGAAAGAATGCATCGTGGAAGGGGTGCGTGCAGGGGTGGGAGGCAGTGGATGGAGCACCCCCCCCCCCCACTTCTCCAACCCTGGCAGAGTGCTCCAGCTGTTTGTGTCACGGTCAGCCCAGCGGGGACCCCACCTGAGCAGTGGGCGGCTGCTGCGGCGCCTCGGCCTGCTCCTGCTGCTGGCGCTGGGCTTCCTGGCGGTGTGGACGGCGCGGGTCCTGGAGCGAGGGGTCCAGCACAGGGCCCTGGTGACCCGAGGCTTCACTCGTGCTGGCCGCCACTTCGACCGCTGTCACCACGACCTCTGGGACTACATCATGGTTGTGGGTGAGCCGCTTCTGCTGGGCCCAGCCTCAGCCTGGCCCGGCTCGGTCCCTCCAGGGCTCCCCCCATCCCGGCCTAGACCCAGACTCCTACCTCCCGGCACCCCTCCGCTGCTCAGCATGGGGCCGCCTGGCTGCCAGGTGGGGCTGACCCCCGGCCTCGCCTCCCGCAGCCGAGATCTCGCTCCTGTGCTGGGGCAGCTTCCTCTGCTATGCCGCGCGCGTCGTGCCCTCCGCCTTCCACGAGCCGCGCTACTTGGGCATCGCCCTGCACAACGAGCTGCTGCTCTCTGCGGCCTTCCACGCCGCCAGGTGAGGCCAGGGCCCGCCACCAGGCCCCTCCCTTCCCCAGGTGAAGGTGCCCCCCGCCCACCCCCATCCTGCGGCCAGGCCAAGGCGGCCTCCCACGTGTAGCTCTCGCACCGCCTCACGGAGCGCCCCCGGAGCCCGAATGCATTTTCCGTTCTTTTCTGTCTGTTCCTAACAATCCTCCATTCTCCCGGCCTCCTGCCCCCGCATCTGCCAGGTCATTGGAGGTGTGCTTCCCTAAGGATTTGGCTCTGTGGTGAAGTCTGGCCCGGAGGCAAGGAGAAGGAGGGGCGCCCCTCCCTCCACCTGGCACCTCCCCAGAGTGGGAAGAGGCCACACCCACCCGCACTAGCCACGCCCCCGTCCCTCCCCAGGTTCCTGCTGGTTCCCTCCCTGCACCCGGACTGGACCCTGCTGCTCTTCTTCTTCCACACCCACGGCACAGTCACCGCCACGCTGGCTCTGGTCCTTATCCCCAAGGTCAGCGCCTCTCCTCCTGGCTATGAGGTCGGTGTGTGTGTGTGTGTGTGTGTGTGTGTGTGTGGATGGACCCAGAGGGTGCTGGGGGCGAGGGAGCTAGTTCCGGAGCAAGGGAAATAAGAAGACTTGGGGCCAGAAGGGGCGAAGAGCCCTGGTGGTGGAGGGGGTTGTACATGGGGCTGCCACTTCAAGGCCAGCAGCTGGAAAGCACCAGTGGCTCTGCCAGCAAAAGAGGAGGCTTTCCACGGGGGTCAAGTCACAGTCTCGGAGACGGACAGGAGCAGTTCGACTCTGCCCTGTAGGCTCATTAGGAATCAACTCCCTGACAGTGAGTTTGGGTTTTGGAGCTCTGGTGCTGTTGTGGTTTCTCATTGGGCTACTGGACTGCAAGGCCAGCAGTTCAAACCCGCCAGCAGCTCTGCGGAAGGCAGATGAGGCTGGCAGGGGCCCTTTAAGACAGTGGACAGGTTAGTGGACCCTGAGAATCTCTTCAGATGGGTGTCTCACCGAAAGCTCGCCGGGGGTGGGGGTGGGGATGAAGGGCATGGCTAGGCATGGCAGGTTAGGCAGCAAACACTGCACACCGGGGACAGGCTGCATCCCAGGGGAGGGACGCATTCCACTGGTCAGGTGCGCGTGGAGCAGTGGCTCAAGACTCAAGGTGAGTCTTTCTGCTCCCGTCCCTCCCTGACCAGTTCCGGAAGCGAGGGGCCCCTGCCCGAGAAGAGATGGTGGAGGAGGGGGACGAGGATGAGCTGGGCCTGCAGCACTCCAGCTCCTGCTTTGACAGCAGCACGGCCTCGGCCTGGAGTGAGCGCAGCCTGGACCCCAGCGACATCCGGGTACGTGCCAGCTGCCATGCCTCCTTTGGGTGCAAGCCTGTTGGACTGGCGGAGGGAGCCCTCCACCTGGGCGGCGTTCCACGGTCCTCCCCTCCTGTAGCCTTCCCTGCCTCTGCACTTTACACCGCCTCCCCCGACTGGGTTCCGGGAGGCCACATGCACCACTGCAGGGAGAAGGCCCCAGAAGATCCAGGCCACTCCAAGTGACAGGTGTCCTCCCCACCCACTCGACAGGGGCATCTCAGGGTGGGTGAGGGGCAGGCCAGAAAACCTCCTAGCCCCCAGCAAGCCAACATGGTTTGGCCACTCTAGGGCCAGCAGCGGGGCCGTGAGTGGTCACCTGGGATTTCCACACTTGTGTTTCCTTCCCCGAGCCCTGGAAGTTCTTAGAGAAAGGAAATACTTTACCGTTACGGCCAGAAGGCACCCTTACTCTTATTTTCCCGCTCAAAGGGAGCATTAGAGCTACAGGGGCCCTGATGAGCAGTCCAGCAGGTAGGAGACATGGAGTCCCTGGTTTGTTTGTTTGTTTGTTTTTTTTGGGGGGGGTGGGCATCACTGCTCTCGGTGGTGGGAGTAGGAGGCCCAGCCCCACTAGTGGAATTGAAACTCCGTCCCAGTGGGCCACAGTCCCGCGCACAACCACTACACCACCGGGGCTCAGCCCGAGTTCCTGGTTTTATGAGGCTTCAAGGAGCAACAACGATCTCAGGAAACCATTTTTGCCCGTCCCCACGCCTCCACTGGGCTCACCTCTACACCCACCTTATTTACAGCTTCACCAGCGCCCGTCCCCGAGGCCCTTCAAGTTCTTGTCCCCAAAGCCTCTACCTCTTTCCCTTGGGCCTCGGCTACCTTCTGCCCCCAGGCCATTGCTGAGCAACCAACCTGGCAAGGGGCCACCCCCACCCCCACTTACCCTGAGCCCTCCGCTTTCCGGGGCAGCAGCCGACCCATCTGCTTGTGCCTGTAGGCCAGCTCTGGGGAGAAATAGTCTGAAACAGAAAGACTTGCAAAGCCCCACCCCATGGTTCCCACTGGAATCTGCCCCTAGCTCTAGAAGGAGCCCTGGTGGTCGGATGGGTTATGAATTGGGGTGCTAACCTCCAGGTGAGCAGTTCAGAACCACCAGCCGCTCCTGGGGAGAAAGATGAGGCTCTCACTAGCCTAGCGTGACAGGGTGTGTCAGCAGTCCAGGGTGCCGCTTTCCTGTCCCATGTGCTAGGTTTTAGCACCAGGCCACTGTGCCCCCAGGGAAAGGGAGGGGACCGAGCTGAGCAGATCTGGTTTAGAGCCAGGCTTTGAGGGTCTAGAGACCGTGAGATGACTTCAGAGAGAATTTTAGAAGCGGCGAAGGGATAGAGAGATCTGAGGGGGCTGAGCCCCGGTGGCGTAGTGACTGTGTGAGGGACTGCAGCCCACTGGGTTGGCGGTTCATATCCAGCAGCAGCTCTCCAGGAGGTGGGCAGAGGCCGCCCTTTTCCGCACCATCAACTCCGCTCTCCCCTCAGGAAGAGCTGAAGAAGCTCTATGCCCAGCTGGAGGTCCAGAAGACCAAAGAAATGGCCGTCAACAACCCCCACCTGCCCAAGAAGAGGGGCAGCTCTCGCCAGGGGCTGGGCCGCTCCTTCCTGCGCTACCTGACCGAGTTCCCGGAGGCCCTGACTCGCCAGCACTCCCGGGACTCGGGCTCCCCCGGTCGGGGCAGCCTGCCCAGTTCCTCCCGCCGCCGCCTCCTCAGGTCCAGCCTCCAGGAGCCCGAGGGGCCCCCCGCCCTGCGCAAGTCCCGCAGCACCTTCGACCCCCACAGGGATGGGGACCCGCCTCACCTTGACTCCCTGCTGCGGAGAAAACTGGCCAAGAAGGCCTCCCGGGCCCAGAGCCGCGAGTCAGCGGAGGGGCCCCCAGTCCTGGGCTTCAGGTCTGCCAGCGCCCACAACCTGGCCATCGGGGAGAGGCTCCCCCGAGCTCGGCCCAGCACCCTGCACAAGTCCCTCAGTGTTGCAGCTGACTCCAGGGACAGGGCCCTGCTGCTGGCCAGTCAAGCCTGCCTGGAGGAGACCTACCAGCAGGCCAAGGAGCGGGAGGAGCGGAAAAAGGCAGAGGCGGCCATGGGCAGCCCCGGGCACAGGCTGTCCACCAGGAGGCTGGCACAAGCTTGGGGTGCTGCCCTGTCAGCCCCTCCCTCTCCTGCCAAGAGGAGCAGCGGGGCCAGCTCTTATGCACCCAGGCAGCTTCCAGAGGAGACTGGGAGCCAGCTGCCTCGATCACCCATCAGGCACCAGGTCTCCACACCCATCTTGACCTTGTCTAGGGCCTGGGTGGGAGAGCCCAGGATGCTGTCCCCCGCCACCGCCCTGGCTCCTGTCCTGACACCTGTCCCTACCCCCCCAGAGAGCCCCAGTTTGCTCACCTACATCTGCCCCTGGGAGCATGCGGAGCTGCCGGTCAGAAAAGAACAGGTGACCCCAGCCAGCTTCTCAGGGCCCGAGCCGGGCGGCTACTCCTCTGTCCCTGCCCGGACCCGAATCTGGAGGGCCCTCTCGGTGGCAGTGGAGAGAAGGGGGACTGGAGAGAATGCAATGGACACAGAGGACGGGGGGCCCCAGGGAGCAGCCGAGGATACGGAGGACCGGCCCAAGATCCCCAAGTCGCACAGCCTCAAGGCGCCTGCTCAGCAGGGCTCCGTGCGCAGCCTGGGCCTGGCCATCAAAGCACTGACCCGCTCTCGGAGCACGTACCGAGAGAAGGAGAGCCGGGGAGGGAGTCCCGAGAGCCGGGAGGAAGGCGGCGCTCCGGGCGAAGGTGGAGGGGTGTCCCTGAAGTCCCCCAGGGCGGGCCGGTCCCTGGCGCTGGGCAAGCAGGCCACCCTTGGCCCTTGCGATGATGAATCCCTCCAGAACCAACAGAATGCCCACACCAGCAGGGTGCTCCTAGGCTGTTGCCAGGAGGGTGGTGGGGGGCAAGAGGACGGAGGGTGCAGGCCATCCCAGGGTCTGGGGCAGGGACCCGGCAAAGCGGGGCAGACCATGCTGAGACCAGGCAGGCAGGGCACAGCTGGGGACAGAAATACTGAACGAGCCAAAGAAGCCCCTGAAGGGTGTCAGGAAGGGTCACCCTGGGCTGGGCCCCTGTCCCCAGTCAGTGCTCACAGGGTGGCGGAGGTGTGCCCCTGGGAAGTCACCAAACCAGCAATGTGTCCCCCTGCCGGTGGCTGCAGGGCTGAAATCTGCCCCTGGGAGGTGGGTGAAGGAAGCCCTGAGGGGGGCTCGCTGGGGGTGCATCTCAAAGACAGTGCCCCAGAAGAGAGGGGGGGAGCCGGAGAAAGGCTGGAGCCCAAAGACGGGGCTGCCAGTGCACGGAAGAAGCCAGAGAGGCTGGTAAGGGGGCAGGTGGCAATATGTCCCTGGGAGGGGGCTGATCCTGAGGGGCTGTCTGCTCCGCCAGCCCCTCAGGACACTGAGCAAGCTCAGGACCGGGCTGATGGAGTGGCTGTGGGTCAGCCGGGAGCTGCTGGCCCAGCCTGTCCCACTGCCCAGGCAGAGCTCTGTCCCTGGGAGACCCATGGGATAGGGGAGCGTGGGAAAGCAGCACAGCAGGCCATGTGGGAGAAAGCCCCCCCGAAAGCCGGCTTTCGGAAGGAACAGAAGCTGGGGACAGACTGGGAGTCTCTGTGTCCGTGGGAGAGTACAGATTTTCGGGGTCCCTCGGCAGTCTCCACCTGGTCCTCAGGAACCCTGGAGTGTCCAGGGAGTCAGGGTAGGGACCTCATCGCTGAGGTCTGCCCTTGGGAAGCAGGAGATGATGTCCTGGCTACCAGAACCGCAGGGCTCTGTTCCCGGGAACTGGAGGCGGAGGTGCCCAAGGCGGCAGCGGCAGCGGCGGTGGCAGTGAGCGAGGGCACAGGTGGAACAGGCAGGGGAGGCCCCGGTGAGACGGAGGGACGTGCTGCGGAAACAGGACCGCTGTGGCGTCAACAGGAGTCAGCCTGTCCCAGGGAGAGCACAGTCCCTGGGCAGGTGGACAAGTCCCCACCCAGAGCAGAGGGCCGGCTCTCCAGAGGAAGCCTGGTGGCACAGGTCTGCCCCTGGGAAGACGGCGAGCCAGAGGGAACAGGAGCCACCCCGGACAAGGCCGCCATCTGTCCCTGGGAGGTAAAGGAGAGCATCACAGAGGCCAGGCCCTTGGGCCAGGCTGCAAAAGGAGCCGGAGCTCAGAAGGAGCAGGTGAGGGTTGGACAAGCGGGACTCGGAGATGCCGACGTCCCAGCGTGGGCAAAGCATGGGGGGGAGAGCCCAGAGCAGGAAGCAGTGTGTTCCCAGGAGAGGACGGGCCCTGGAAGTCTCCCCCCACAGCCAGGCTCTCAAGACACAGATAGACCCACAGCCAGCTTTGAGTCGGCAGGCAGTGGGGGCAACAGCACCGCGGAGATCTGCCCCTGGGATGTGGAGGAGACCCTGGTCCCAGAGAAGACGGGCCTCGGTCCCTGGAGGCTGAGTGCTGGAGCAGCCCAGGGAAGAACCAAGGATGCTCGGGCCACTGGGGAACTCACCAAGGACACAGCGGAGGTTTCTAGAGGTGCTGAGACCCATGGGAGGGCAGTCATGGCCGCGATGAAGCCAGGGAGGCCAGCTCGAGGGCAGCAGGGAGCCTGCCTCAGCCACCTTTTGGAGCCAGGGGATTCCTCGCAGCATTCCCATGCCCAAGACCGCGATGGGGTGACAGCGGAGTCCCGGGACGCAGAATGTGTAAGGGCCCCGTCCAGTGAGGTATCTTCTCGGGAAGTGGAGCTGGCTGTGGTCTGTCCTTGGGAAGGGAAGGAAGGAGTGACTGAGAAGGCCCTCGAACAGGAGACTGGGAGGGAGTCAGCTGGGCCCAGGGGAGAAACTCTAGAACAAGGGAGACCCATCTCTCAGGGAGAAGATATGTCAAAATGGGCTTTAACACGGATCCAGGAGCGGGAAGCTGTCTGTCCTTGGGAGAACCTGGACGGGGGGGCACCCTCTGCTCAGGCCCCTGCAGTCTCAGGCTTACCCAGCGAGGGGGCCGAGGGGTATTCCTGGGGAGTGAGTGACAAGAAAGCAGAGGAAGGGTGTCTGAGGGGAGACCCGACAGGATGCGTGCTGCCGGGGGAACCTGCTGCCGGCCTGACTGCAGGACTCGCCCCTGAGGACGGGGGAACCACACACGGGGTGCGACAGTTTGTCTGCCCCTGGCAGGGCGCGCCTCCGGGGGGCCTTTTCTCCCACCCAGACACTGAGTGTACTGACCGGTGGACGACGGGGTGCAGAGGGGCTGAGGTGTGCCCGTGGGATGCCCCCAGCCCAGACCCAGAGAGGCCTGCCAGCCCTCTGGGGGTCTGTCCCTGGGAGGGCCTTGAACAAATCCCTGAGAAGGGGGTGTCAAGACTGGATGAGAAAGGGGAATGCCAAGAGATGGGCAAAGCCTCTGAAAAACCTGAGCCCCGAGGTGGGCCGGCTCAGACAAAGTCCAAGAAGGTCCAGAGAAGGCCGGAGGTTTCCAGTCCCTTGGAGAGCCCAGAGAGTCGGGGTCCTTCTCCAGAAGCAGCCCCACCAGTCTC
>PVJH01017116.1:0-48689 GCA_004026705.1 Nesogale talazaci
AAAAAAAAGGTTAAATTCAATAAACTTCAAATAGGAAAATTAGAAGAGATAAAAGGGATGATTTACTCTTTTTGTAGAAGCATTCCTGTGCTGTACCAAATATGATCTTTAAGAGAGTAAACTCCCATGGCTTTCTAAACTGTTTTTTGCTTCCTTTTTCCTTTTCTTCCTCAATTCAAATATTTAAAATGGTGTAGTGGAACAACTAGCATTGTCAGCTGTGTGTGGCTTGGGAGGCTCGTGCGTTGTCTTGGACTGCCATAACATTCTGTAGTTGGAACCCCCAAACTGCTCTTGGGAGGAAGATGAGGCTGTGTCTTCTTGTAAGGATGAAAAAAAAAAAACACCATAAAACAACCCCCCTGCCATTGTGTTCGCACTGACAGAGACACGGTACAGCTGCTCTTTGCTGAAGTGGACAGCTTTGTCTTTCTCTCTCAGAATAGCAGGCAATTGTAAACTGCTGTCCTTGAGGTTAGTCACCCAGTCTGAGACCGTTTGCTACCAAGGCGCGTTCCAGAAACCCTAGGACGTGCGTCTTCTCTGTCCTCTAAGGCCAGGATAGCTGGAATGGAATAGATGGCAGTTGGTCTGATTTATTCGTCTCCCTGGAAGTGCTATCCGCTCACAAGTGATTTGAGGAGCCACAACAGAAGAGAAGGTAAGGGAAATCTCAAAAAGGAAGTCTGAAAGACGAATCATCTGCAGGAGCCAAAGCCTGTTATTCTGACAGCAGCAGAGGGGCTGCCCAGCTACCACAACAGGGTCGCAATAGATGGTCCCCATTAGAATGGGAGAAAAACATAAGAGTAAAAACTTAACCAACTGAACCAGTTGTTTTAAATCACAATGAGGCACTCTTTAGACCTTGAACCTAAAGGCTACGCTGAGGCCACCTTTTAGTGAAGCGCAGAGTAGCATACAAAATAAAAGATATTACCCACAAAAACATTGCTTGACAAAAAAGCCACATTTACAGCACCATCGGCCGCTGAAAGGACAAACAAAATCTGGGAAGAAGCGCAGCCAGACGGTTCCTTAATGCCAGGTTGGCAAGACTGCATCTTACAGATTTGCACATGTCAGGAAGGACCAGTCCCAGAAGAAGGACATTGTGTTTAGTAAAGTAGAGGGTCCCTGCGGGGAGGGGGGAGCCCTAAGGAGATGGATTGATAACGAGGCTGCAATCATAGGCTCGAGCATGGAAACGATGGTGAGGGGAGTGCAATCCCGGGTGGGCCGGGTGTTTGGTTCCGTCGGGCCTCGGGTTGCTGTGGAACCGACCACTGGCCTCAGACCCCAGTGACCCCAGAGACGCAGCATTTCCTCTCCAGCAAAGACGGGAACGTAAGGGGGCCCGGAAAAGGGGAGGACTAGAGACGGAACACTGGGACACAAACCAGAGAACGCTGACACACCGAGAAATATGCGTCACTTCACTGTGCACCTTTCGTGGGAATCATCAAACGGGAATTTAACGTGCTGTATAAACTTTCGCCGAAAGCACAGTGAGATATGATCTTTCTGAAAAGTCACCGATGACAAGGTTTGCATTAGCTATGAGAAAGCAAATGACACTAGAGCTGATTGGGGTTGAATTAAGATAATTCCCTTAGTCACTCTAAAGCATCTCCATTGGAAATTACTGCTAAAATCATCTGCATAATATCAGCATTAATATTCACTAAAATAGTGTATTCATCTTTATGGGTGCCAAAAATATGAGCAATGTGGACATTTTGAAATAAAATGATTTTCAGTTTTTGAATTTCATCAAGTGTAAGATATCAAAACGTACAAAATTAATTTTTTCTACAATTGTGAAATACTCTAGATTAATAGTGGTTATGTATTGTACAAGGCCACAGTTTGAAACTGCTAGCTGCTCTGTTGGAAAAGGAAAATGCCTTTCTACTCCCAAAAGAGTTCCAGTCTAGGGAACTCACCAGGGCAGCTCTACCCTGTCCTATAAGCTGTCCTATACCCTGTCCTATACCCTCTGAGTCGGCATCCACTAGGTGGCAGTAAGTTATAGAGGTAGGTTATAATCCAGAAAAGTTTGTTGCAATCATTGTCCTAGGTGGAATATAGATCTAAGCTTAACTAATATTTTTTTGCTTCTGCTGTTTTATGGTTATTTCCATGGGCATATCAGTATCTGATCAGTCTCTAATGCCTACCTCCAACCACTGGAGAAGTTATTACTGTTGTGAGGAGAAAAATAAATTCTCTCTTCAATATATCTTGCCAAAGTATAATTAGATTTTGAGGGTAACTCCTCAAAGTCTTAAAACATGTATAAAAATTCCAAAAGAAATAATATTGCAACTCATTGAATTTGTACTTTTTGTTGAGTACTTAAAAGACAGACTATTCTGAGCTCAGGGAGTCTACGATTGAATGAAGAAGCATTATCCCTCCTCCTAGAGTTGTACGATACTGCAAGAGACAAAGGACCAGCGCAGGAGAAATGTTAAAGGTATGGTATGTGGACTTTTGTTCTTTTGTGGGGTGCTGTCCAGTTGATTTTTGCCTACATCAACTCCATGGGAACAGGTTGCACTGCCCTATCTGTGTTCTAGTCTTAATGACCAGGTCTTTCTCCTACAGAGCCAATGGATGGGTTCAAACCATCGACCTTTTGATTATCAGCAAAGTGCTTAACTGTTGTATCACCAGACTGTATGTAGGATAAAGGGTCCTGTGTGTGTGTGTGTGTCCATCTTTGTCAGAGGATTATTGCAAGCATAAATAGGAAAGCTAGGGAATGTGCAAGGTTTTGAATAGATCTAAAAAATCCAAGCTGCTGGCACTGCAGATGATCCTATGGACTCAAGGTAGCCATAAGTATTCCAGTGTGCAGCAATGTTCCATCAAGTTTCCAGTGTCTACAGTCATCTAAAAGGAGAGTCCCCCAAGATACCAATGGATCGATTGGAACCACCAACCACCTGCGTAGTAGCTGAGTCCCAATCGTTTGTGCCATCCAGACACCGTAATCATTCAAAGGATTTGTCTTTTCTGCACCAGGATCCTCAAGGCATTCATTGGCCACAGTAGAAAAGTGGCAGGACACAGGTGGGGAAAAAATGAGGTCAGAAAGGTAATGAGAGCCACGTGGAGTGGGTTTTAAGGTGTGGGCTTTTCATCTGAGCAACCTGGGGCATCATTGCTGGGTCTTAAGCAAAGGAATGATGGGAGTCTCACTCAGACCCAAATGGGTTCAATTTGGTTGCTATGAGCAGTAAAATCCTTGGCTTATTTTTTTAAGGTGGAGTTACAAAGATTTGTCGATGGAAAGCAGACCCTGGAGGAGAACTTATGTTTGGTGAGAATTAGGGAGAAGAAGGGTGGGGTGGGGATTGGTCCTCAATGCAATGGAGTGGTTTTCACAAGGACTCAAGCATAGCAATGGTTGTGGGGATGACCCAGGGCCAGGCAGTGTTTGGTTCTGCTGTGCAAAGGATAGCTGAGCATGGGAAACAAGTCCGTAGTATCTAGCAACATAACAAAATAATAATATGCAAACAAATGAGCATAAAACTATCATTATTCCCCACTAACTGAATTCTGTAAGTAAAATCTCATGAACACCCACAGGATTCTTACTCTTGAACCCAGCACATGAGGCCCATCTGTGGCCAGCACTGCATGGATTCTAAGGTGGCCCAAGCATACTATGAACCAAAGGATGCCACAAATTCTTCTACAGCATGAGGCAGGCATTAAAAAAGAGGGCAGGTGTTTTATCGAAGGAGTTTTCTCTGGATTATTTTAATACTGCTCTCGGTTTTTTCTTTCTTTAAAAAAAAACAAATTTGCTATCTTCGTTTGCTTGCTTGTTTGTCTTTGTTTTGCTTATTTTCCAGTTTATGAGGCACTGGCTGGGAGGCTGTGCAGAGACAGTAACTGGTGTCCTGGCTTATTGGGGTTGGGTGTGGGGTGTTGGAGGGAAAGGAGTAGCAAATTATGAATATCAGAGGGGGAGGAGGTTCTGGAACTGACTGTGGTGATGTATATACAACTCTTTTAAAATCCGACTGACTTTATGGAAGTGTATGATATGTGAATTATGTCCTAGTAAAACTGCTTTGGTGGCGAGGTGGGGTGAAAACATTTTCAACCATTTTCTGTTCTTGAGCCCAATGAAACTGCACACTTGAGTCCTTCTGACTGATCTCCCCAGTGGTCTGCAGGTTATAAACTTTGATTCCCCTGTGCCCCAGACAGCGGAGTTTTTGAAGGCATGAGAACCTCCAAACTTAGGAGATTCCACATATTGACTCCTATCATCGCACTAGGTCAAAAGACGGATTCCAAAGGAAACCCAACAAGAGTTTCAACAGGAGACAGACAAGGGTTGCAGAGGGAATATTCATTTGGAAGTAAATTCCATCTGAGTTGTAAATCTCCAAACTCCAAAGTGTAAGTTTTACGCCAATTATTTCAGATAAAGTCCATTCACTTAGAGAGTCAAGAATCTCTGGGAGAGTTCACGACCCACATTTTACATTTCCACATCGTACCACAAGGTGGCGACCGAACGCAAAGATTGGTTTCCAAGGCGGGACTCTGAGAGAATCTGGGAAATTCTTAACCAATATGACTAGTTCATCTTCTCACTGTGTGTGGAAATTGACCTATTGTTTTCACTAGAAGAAAATGCTATGCTTATCTAGTAATGGTTGAGATTACTTAAGAAATACATGGCCCGCAAGCATTTGAGGAAATCCTAAAGAAAAGTGACCAGAAGTCCCACTTTAGGCGCCAGAGTCCCAATTTCAAACAATTTTTCCCGAGTCCCGCAGCGTTTTAAAAAAGTCCCGATTTTTGGAATAAATGCACGACAAGCTAGGGAACGGCGGGGGAACGGGAAGTGAATATACCCCATCTACTCCCACCCTCCACCCGCTGACAATGGTGTCCCCCTTTACGAATGTTAAAATCTGGTCACTTTACCTTTTAGAGCCCGATGTCAGGTGGTGAAGCGAAGCTGTCCATCCTATTAGCAATGACTAGCATGTGGCCTACAGTAAGGTGTTCGCTATTGTTTCAAGCATGAGTATGATGGACTAAGGTGGATGCCGTTATATAAACTCAGGATGATCTTGAATAAGTAACACTTTGATCCCTGCACACAAACATCGGTTTGGGAGATTCTGAACCACGAGTATGAATAAAACACACTGGTAGTTTTATTTCATTTATATATGTAACAGTGGGAAGCTTTTGCTGGCAGCAGGAAAGTCCCAACGGTAAGTGGCTTTATCGAGTTCCCCAATTATCCACCAACTGAACCTGCTTAATTCATAAATTATCCTCCAGATTTATTCACCTAAAAATTGTATCCTTTTTCTGATAATCTAACTTTTCTTTAGTTTCTTCCCGACAAAACCCAACCCTCCAAAAGCGCTCAAAGCCATCTCACTGCCAACTCTGAGTTGATTCTTCCTCAGAGCAACTGCAGGGCACACTGCCCCTTGGGTTTCTGAGGCTATAAATCATCACAGCAACAGAAAGCCTCCCCTTTCTCCTGCAGAACAGCAGGAGGGTGTGAACTGCAGACCATGTGGTTAATAGGCCAATGCATAATCCACCCAGCTCTTGAAAGAGTATCTAAGCTAATTAATAAATACAAAATGGTGTGTGTTAGTCTGGGTAGACTAGAGAAGCAAATTCATAGACATGCATATGGATATAAAGGAAAGGTTTATATACAAGATGAATGGAACATTGAGACAGTATCCCAACCCAGTCCAGCCCAAGGTCATAAGTCCAACATTAGCCCATATGCCTGATATCAATCTATAAAGTCTCCTTTCGACTCACAAAGCACGTGCAGTAGAAGCATCCCGGCGCTGGCAGGGGTCTCCCCACGGCTCTTCGCTTCCAGGGCTCAGGGTCCATCAACAGCATCCAGTGGTGGTGGGAGCAACTCAGCACTGGCAGGGATCTCCACGTGGCTTCTGCAACTTCAGAGGTCTGGTTCCATCAGGGTGAGGCCGTATGGCTTCTCCTCTGGCTCCTCCAGCTCCTCAGATGCTGCCATCTTGTCTTGTCTTGTCAGTGGAGCAACTTCCAACAACTCAGAAAAATGGTCTGTCATCCCCACAAGGGAGAATTCTCCAGAATTCTCAGGAGAAAGCCATGCCTACACAGAGACCTCATCGGCTACTCAATGGCTATCTCCAGATTGACTGACGCCACCGCTACATCCCCGTCATGAAATTGACATCAAGTACATGACTGCCAGAGTTTGAGTTTCTGTCATCTCTTTAGGTTTTTCCAGAGGCATGGCATAGAAACTGAAAGAGGTTACTGGACTGATCGATCGTACAGCAGGTAATGGGTCTCAGGTCATGGGTGTGAAAACCTAAGAAGTGCTGCTCCACTTTGTACACCTGGGATCATCATGAGTCAAAATCAAATATTTTTAAAAAATTGATTACATTTGGTAGTTCAGTTGCACATGTTCAAAAATTGGACTAATCTGCCTCAGTTGTAGCAAAACTCCTATCATCATTTCTGTGGAAACTATTTTTCCTTGCAGCTCGCTCCAGGTCTAAGTATTTCAGAATTCAAAGTTTTTAAGAATGAAAGAGAAGAAATTGCATACTCAAGTATCATTGTTTTTAGCCATTAGGTAGGAATTCCCTTCCTTGCTTTCGTGTTGATATTTTGGCAAGGCATTCTTTAGTTAGCTGCAACCTACTCTATCGACATAAAAACCCTCTGTTAACAGAACAAAGCCCTACCCTGGCCCACACCATTCTCACAATTGTTGCTATTTGAACCCATTGTTGCAGATATTTTGTTGAGGTCTTCCTCTTTTTTTCTCTGCTCTTTGACTTTCCCAATCATGACATCCTTCTCCAGGAACATAGCATAACATAACATCCTCCTCATAACATATGCCAAGATCAAGAAATAAAGAGCATTCTGACTGTACTTCTCCCCGGACAGATTTGTTTATTCTCCTAGAAGTCCGTGGCATATTCAATGTTCATATTCAATATTGTTGGCCAATCCCATAATTCCAAGGCACCAATTCTTCTTCAGTCTACTATCTTCCTTGTCCAGCTTCTCATGCACATAAGACAATTGAAACTTTCGTGGTTTAGGAAAGGGACACCTTAATCCTGAAGGTGACATCTTTGCCTCTTAACATTTTACACAGGTTCTGGGGAAGTTTGGCTGACCAAATTTTCCCAGTACATTATGTCGTTTGATTTCTTGACTACTATTTCCTTAGGGATTATTAATCTTCTTATCTTTGTCACCTGACAATGTTATCAGTAGTAGAACAGTCTTTCAAGCTGTTTATTTAGATAAGCATCAAAGTTTGGAGTCCACTGTATACACAAGAGACTTTTGATCCAGTGCACCTTGATATACCAATCAAATTCATTCTATCAAGAAATGTTTGTCTCCTCCGTGACCTTCTGGTCTCAGCCTGTTTGAAAAATGCCAAGAATTGGCTTCACTATAGTTCAGAACTCCTGCTTCCTGGTCTGGACCAAAACAGAAGAAAAAACATGAAAATGTTAACCAAAGGCACAATGATGTTTGGTAAACCACCACAGCAACCAGGCAAAGTTTAGTTCAAAAAGGCTTGTTTTCTTAGACTTTAGAAGTTTTTATGACTTCATTTTGCAACCAAAACAAAATCTGTAGAAAACTTTCAAGTAGTATGCTTGCATCAATTTACTAAGTAACCTGAAATAGTGAGTGAGACATATTCTCCAGGGATGTTTGTGTGCTCAAATCCAGGTATGATGCATGAGCCAAATAAGTTCCTAGATCGAATAGCAATAGAGGCCATTCAATTGTCTGTATTATAAGCAATGGTTCTCCAAATGTGCATTAAAATTGCAAGGAAATCTTGGTCAAGCACAGGCTGCCGGCCCATCCACCCCTCTTCCAATGTCTAATTCTTGAAGTCTGGGCTGGTGTGAGAGATTGAATGTACAACAGCCTCTTAGGTGCTGAGAACACTGAACTGAGAATATTCTTAGAAAGCCAACCCCTGCTTCAAACTAATTTTGCCTGTAACTATGTGAATGCACTTTAAACTTCAGTAAATATTGAAGTTTCGTTTTTAAAATAAATGGAAACTTTTACATTATAAGGAATTTAGATTTGAGTTTGAATTTGGATTTCTCCAAAAGTGTGGCTTGGGGGCAATTTCTTGGCTTCCATAAGCTGCCCTTTCCTATCTCTGTCAAAGAGATTGATGATAATGGCTGGTCCCCCAGAGCCAAGTCCAAGTGTGTGTAAAATATCTAGCACACCAACATGCCAACAAACAGCAGCATATCATATGTAGGGCACCCTATTGTCTAAGAATTTGATAATAATAGAAGAAAGACTAGTCTTGATAGACTCTATGTTTCAGATTTAAATTAAATGAAGTGAGATTGTTCTAGTTTAAAGAGAAATCTCTCTGCTTTAAATAAATATCACTCATGAAATTCCTGGATGTTTCATGAAATTATATACAATTCACATTCTTCCCATCTCAAAATTTATTTTAATATATGGTTCCCTCTGCTGCTTCTTAGGGGAGCCCTGGTGACATAGTAGTTATTCATTGGGCTATGAACTGTGAGATCAGCAGTTTGAAACACCCAGGCCCTCTGTAAGAGAAAGACAAATCTTCCTACCCCAGTAAACAGACACAGTCTCAGAAACTCATAGGGGCAGTTTTCCCTGCCCCTATTGGTTTGATATGAGTTTGATATGAGTGAGAATCAACTCGAAGACAATGAGTTTGGTCCTTTGTTTTTAATTTTATTTTATTGGGGGCTCTTACAGCTCTTACCACAATCCATCCATATAACCATTGTGCCAAACACATCTTTACATATGTTGTTATCATCTTCCTCAAAACATTTTCTTTCTACTTCAGCCCTTGGTATCATCTCCTCATTTTTCCCTTTCCATCCCCGACTCTGTCTCCCTCATGTACCCTTGATAATTTATAAACTATTATTATTTTTAAAATCTTCCCCGACCACTGTTTCCCGTCACCCACTATTCTGTGGCCTGTCTCCCTGGGAGGGGAGCCATACATTGATTACTGCCATCGGTTCCCCCTGAACCCCTTCATCTTCCTTTACCCTCCTAGGATTACTACTCCCCTTATTGGTCCTGAAGGGTTTATCTTGGATCCCCTGTGTTAAGAGCTCTTATCTGTACTGGTATACATGTTCTGTGATGAAGTACAGATAATAGTATTTGGGAGCTATTAAAACCAGGTGTAAAATGACAAGTGGCACATCTGAAGATATGAAAGGAAACCAAAGAGACTGCAAGTCATATGGAGGAGGAAGAAGAGACCAAATCGAGAACAATAAGTGTCTTGTGTGTTTTAATCCTTGCCAAAGTGGGGAAGCACAGTTTACGAAGCATAAGAAGTGGAGGTGTTTGTTCAATAACTAATGCAATGATCTATTGGGGAAGTGAAGTGGGATGGGAGATGAACAGGATGAGGGGGTTTGGGCAGCAAACCATGAATGCAGGAGGGTGGGGAGGGAGCACAAGAACTGAATGTGACGTGACGATGTATATACAACTCTTTTTTAAGTGATTTAACCATGAGAGTGTATGATATGTGAATATGATATCAAGAAAAATACTAAAAAGAAAGAAACCAAACTTAACCAGTGTTTACCATGGGTGAAAGAGAAAGAGTTGGGCTGAGCCCTGGTGGTGTAAGTGGTTGAGTGCAGGACTGCGGCCCGTGGGTTTGGCGGTTCAAATCCAGTGGCAGCTCTCAGGAGCAGCACTGGGTAGCTCCCATGACCTACAGAGGCAGTTATGCCCCTCCACCCCCCCCAAAAGAGAAAGAGTTGTTGCTTAGGGATATTAATTCTATGTTCATGGTAGTGGGAATAATGAGGAAAAGTTTATCAATAATGATTGGACAACACAATGAGTATAATCAAGGTTGCTGAATTATACAGGGATGTGAGGTCCAGCCCCACATCCAAATGGATCTTAAATGAGAGTAAGTTAAGGAGACATGAGACAAGGCATGGAAGAACTCACCTCTTCCGTGACAACTTGAACCAGAGTAATGAATTCTCTTGTGAGTTTATAAAATCTCGGGCATATAAGCCATGGTAAGCACATATGTAACAGGAAGGGGTTGCATTACAGGGATACACCTAACACAAGGGGGATGAGAAGGGGGTATATTCACAGTAGAAAGGAGAGGTACGTGAGGCATACCTGGGCCAGGAAGGTACATACACAACAACATGGATGAGCTGAAGAGTTAAGAAGGCAGCCTAATCTTGGTTATCTCTGAGCTGAGCTCTTTTCCAGGCAAACCATCTATAATCCTCATGCAAAGGGAGCGAGTTGTACTTAGGGCTAGATGGTATGACTGATAAACTTTAGGCAAGTAGCCTTCAAGCAATTGACCTTCAAGCATATATAGTAGTGGCCATGTGCTTACAAGTAACATTTTACAATTGGATTTATTATTGGGGGGACAGGGACATTGGGCAAAATAATGTCTACTTAGTACAATATGAGTGGAACACAACTTCAACACACGCATGTCAAGTTTCTCTGCACAGGAACCCTGTTCTCTGAGGCCAGGGTATGAATGTTGATGTTTGTCTGCAGGCACTCATTCTAGTTCTGTTTCCTACACATGTCAAAGTTATTGAAGAGAATAATGTTTTATTGTGTATGTTACCCCCACAATTAGGGGGAAAATTGCATGACTAACAATGATTACAAGGAAGAAGAACATTTCCTAGAATTGAGTGTGGTGATAATTGTACAACTCTTCCTGATAAGATTGGATTATGGCATTGTGTGACATGGAGTAAGAGCTAATAAAACTTTTATAAAATGAAAAATGGATAATCACAGAAGAAATTTAAGCAGGGATTTGACTTAAAAGATCACTTGGCCTTCAATGTGACAAGAGTTTCCAAGACAATGAGAGATAATGGTAGCAAGTATTAGGGCAGTTTAGGAAGATTGTATAGTCCAAATAGAGAATAGTTGGATGGACTTTGTGGTAACAAAGTACTTGGCTGCTCATAATAATCTCTTTAGATGGAAGTATGTGCAAGGAAGAAAATAATGTTCTTATGCTGGGCCAGTCAAAATATGTTCTTTTTGTGCAGTTGGTATTAACAGCTCTATGACACAGAGTAGGCCTGATCCAAGTGTTTTTTTCTAGTTTCTAGTCATTATTATTATATTAATATAAACATTTGAACTGTCATGGACATAATTTCATTTGGATCTACAATGAGCATACAAGGAAGGAGCAGTCAAGAAATCAAATGAAGTATGACATTACACAGATATGTCACAAAAGGCATTTTTGAAGTATTAAAAAGCAAAGCTGTAACTTGGAGGATCAAGGTGTTCATGATCCACATCAAGGTATTTTCAGTTGTCTCATATGGATGTGAAACCTTCACCATGAAAAGGGAAGACAGAAGAAACATTGATGCGTTCAAAGTATGGTGTTGGTGAAGACGATGGACTACATCATGAACTACCAGAAGAACAAGTCTGCTTTAGCAGTCTAGCCAGAGTACAGATAGGGAGATTTCAACTCATGTCCTTTGAATGTGCTATGTGAAGGGATCGATGTCTGAAGAACCAGTTTTCAGAAGGCTGAGGATGATAGCAAAGCCCCAAATCTATTCACAGAGTCCCCTTGTGTCCCTTCATGACTAAGCCTCTGTTGACTTCCCACTGACAACTGTACAGGGAAATGAACATTCTTGTTCCATCATTCGGTCTTGTCCATAGACAGGGTGAATTGGAAAGTAGATTACTGCAGTTTAGTTTAAATTTAATGTCTTATCATTTGTTTACCTTTTGGTCCATTTTTGTCTTGGTTTTTATTGCTTTCTGTTTTCACTCAGAAGGAGATTTTTCTGTTTTATTTTATTGTTGCTGCTGGGTTTTTTCTCCCTTCTTTTTTGGCACAATTTTCTTTAAGTGACATCCAGAACAGGTAAATGTGGTAGTTAGGTAAATATGGGGTAGAGCTAGCTTCCTGTCAGGTCACTGCTGCTGATGGGTCCTGTGAGGTATGGAATTTTTCTAAGAGAGAAACTTGGAACTTCCTTCCTCTCTCTCTTGTCCTTTGCCTTGATCCTTGAGAAGACTGTCAGCCTCAAGTGGCTGCTTGACCCAGAGAGCTGTTGGCCTGCCTTGTTTCCATTGACCCTGGATCCATTGGACTCTACACCCACTGGCCTGTGTTCTTTGAAAGGTGAATCAGGGAACATGATTCACCTTTCAGAATCTGAAGAGGTCCCTGGCTAGGGTCAGAATGAAGGATTTGAATTGGACTGTGCTAGAATGTCTTCTTGATATGACATTACTTCTTTATATAAAGCTCTTTTTGTACGTAGATGAGTTTCACAGGTTTTTTTCTTGAGACAGCCCAACCTAACACAGTATATGCATAGAAACAGTCATTAGATCAATAGTATCTTGAGATTATGACCGGGGAGGTTGGGGTCACAGGAGATGCTAATAACAGTGGATTGAAGACTGAAAGATATGGTTCAAAATTGACTATGTTAATTATTGCACACTTTTTTTTGATGAGTTGAGACCGTTGGTTTTTAAGATATGTGAAATACTTGTCAACAAAATGATTTTTAAAAAAGAAGAAGGAATCAGAATATGAAGAAGAACATCAGTCTTGGAAGAGCAGAAGGTAAGAAAAACAAGTTGAATTGATAATGTGGTGACAAAAATTGTGAAGATAGCACAGGAATAAATAGTGTTTCCTTCTGTTGAAGGTAATTTGGCTAACTGGTTGGGTCTGAGCTGTTGCTTGGGTTGGAACCACCAACCTTTCAGCTGGTGTTCAAAGACAGTGGTCAAGAAAATGTTTTCTTAATTTACAAATGTCTGTGTCAAACTCTTGTAGCTGGAGGAAACTTCAGCATTGGTGAGACCACAATTCCTCATCATCTTTTTATTATCATTAGTAACAGCATGTAACTATTTGTGGAATATTCAGAATTTACTGAAAATTAGGAAGAGATATGGTGTATCAATATTAGGACTTTGCTTTCAATGATAATTATGGCAGTTTCTAAAATAAATTAAGCTTTCTATAAAAATAAATCAAGTTTTAGGAATTATAATTTGTACCAGACTCAGAAAAAAACACACATACAATTGAACTCCTATTCTTGCCAGAAGCTATCTACCATTCTGCAACTTATTTCCTTTTTAATGGAAGAAGAAACATTAAAGCCATATGCGACAAGTAGGTTTAAAATCTAATTGTAGGACTCCTTGAACCAATGCCTTCATGATTTAATTAGCAGTCTTAAAACTCATATTATTGGACAATATAAAAATGAGGAGAGCTAGAAATTGAGAGGCAGCATAAATTGCACAAGGAAAAAATAGTGAGATTTGGAAGATGGATGACATATGATCAGTAACTTGCTGCCTCCCTGAGGACAAAAATCTAAGTGTCTTGCTTTCTCCTGAAGTCCCTTCATTAGCTGACCCTTTTGAAAATTCACCTCAACGACAAGGACAAGTATGTAAAAATGTAATATTATAAAATTATATCCCATAAAGAGAGGGAAGCACTGTTGTGAGTCTTGGAAGAAGGGAACTTTTTGTGTCAGTTTTGCTACTAACCCTGTACAGGTTACTTATCATTTTTGAGTTTAGGTGAGAAACCAGCTGATATCTGAGGTTCATGGTGGCAATAACAACTTATGAATTTGCTTGAATTTTCACTTTATTTTAGGATTGGTAAATATGTCATCAAACCTTGGGATAGTTCTGTTTCACATTTTAGTCCTTATGAATTATCTCATGCATTGACACACATTTAGAAGTCTCTGTTAATAGTTTGAATACTGATAGCTCTTCAAAGAAGGATCTTCTGGAAACAAAAACAAGTTGTAAAATTTGTGGTCTCTTTCATTTCATGGAATGCAAGTTTTTAAATTTCCAAGTGTAGTACATGACCCATCTGTTCCTGCAGAGATTCATTGCAGAAGTATCTTTTAAATTCCAAATGAGCTGCAACCAAAGGCCCTTTTGACAGTATTTCAAGTGGAAGCAATTTTAAAGTTTGTATTAGTTAAAATATAAAGAAAACTTCCTGCTGTCCATTCACCAGAGAACACTTTTGGTGCCATTTCTAATGATATTAAGAATAGTATTGAGATTATTGCTTTGAGGGTATCCAACAAACGGTGTCCTAGGACCAACATCTATTTGCTGTTTTCATGCGATCTCTGTTTTGTGCATGTGTGATGAGTAAGTCTGCCAGGCACAGTTATGCTTTTGTAAATTAGCGTTATTGAAAGTACAGCCATATCTTCAAAGCTGCGTAACTAGTGTCTAGTCACCTAAGTTTCAAACCTGTACAAGTTAGTAATTCATGTGCTTAGTCTAGTAAAATGTCTTGCATATATATATAAATTCCTTTTCTCAGAAGTATTTAATATTCTACAATATTGACTAAAACAATAATATTATCAGTAATATGGTCCATCAGTATGATTTTGATGTATTCTAATACAATTGTTTATCCAAAGTGAACCAAAGACATATGCAAAGCAGAGACATCTGAGAATGGATACTGAGCTCTCACTTGATTGTACCCCTAGTATAAGAATAAGTTCTGAAGGGGGAGGGCCAGAGTGAGCGCTCGTGGCTGATGTTCAGAGGCTTTCTGTAGACCTGGACTATGGCCCACACTTATCAGTCTGTCTTGGGAAATAGCAGCATACTGGCAGGTCTCATATCAAGTGGAAGAAGGGGTAGCAAGCCACACACCCTTCCACTGGACCTGGAAACGGATGTGGAAAGTTCTCAGGGAGGCAGGATGAAGTTAGAGCACCACGGTGAGCTCTCAAATCAACCTGTGGGTGAAAATCATAAAGGGAGGTTTGAACTACAATCCCTAGAACACTGGTATTTAATGTCTAGCATCTGGTTTCCAATTATTTGCCTCCTCATCTCTTAATTTTTTGACCCAACATCAGGAGCACCTGAGTGTCATCTTTACAGAACTCAAGGTGAAATGGAAAATTGCAAGGGACCCAAATGAAATTAAAGCCTAATTGCATAGCACTACAAAGGTCTGTTCTCCAAATGAATACAACAAGACTTGGAAGACATAGACAAATACTTGGGAAAAAAAAACCTCCTCCAATTATTATGACATCAAGAACTTGAACAGACTCATAGGAAAAGAATAAATAGATAAGGTTATCAAGGTACTTCCAATTAAAAAGTCCTGTCCCACATGGCTTCACAGGAGAATTGTACCATGCATTCAAGGAAGAGCTGATGCCAATTCTGCGCAAGCTCTTCTAGAACATAAGAAAGATGGTAAACTTCCAAACACAAACTGGAGGAGGATCCCACAAAAAATAGAGAACTACAGGTTGATATCTCTAATAAACACTGATGCAAACATGCGTAACAAAATCTTGACCAATAGAACAATATAGTATATAAAATGAGTAATGCACCATGACCAAGTGGGATTCATATCAGAGCTATAGGGATGGTTCAACATATGAACATTCATCAACAATATGTATCACATTGTGAAGAAACACATGATGATATCAATATGTGCAGAAAAAGCTTTTGACATCTTTCAAGATCCATTCCCAATTAGGACACTCAAAAAGATAAGATTGGATGTTAACCACATCAATATAACACGAATTATGTATGAAAAACCAACAGCCAGCATTACAATCAATGGAGAAAGGACAAAAATATTCCCACTGGAAAGGGTGACCAGACAAGGATTCCCCTTGTCTCCACTTTTATTCAACATCATCTCATAGATCCTACCTAATAACAAAAAAAATGACTGAAAGATATCAAAGGTTTTCTTCTGGGGAAAGGTTTTCATCTCTTCATCTAGAAGAGAAATCATTGTTTTTTGAAGTTGATATGCTTTTGTATATTGAGAACCCCCAAAGCTCCACAATAGTACTGCTGCAAGCAGTAGAGGAATATGGTAGAGTGGCAGGATACAAGATCAACAAGCAGAAGTCAATAAGATTGCTATAAAAAATATCCCTAAGAGGAAAATGACAGAACACTATTACAAGAAACCAAAATTGCCCCTCAAAAAAGATGAATATCTCATATTAGTGGATCAGAAAACTCAATATTGTAAAATGTCAATCCTACCTAAAGTGCTATATAAATTCAATGCAATCCTGATAAAAATTACAGCATATTTTTCCAAAAAAATAGAAAAACTGACTACCAACTTCATATGAAACAGGAAGAAGACCAGAATTGGCAAAAACTACCCCCAAAGAAGAATAAAGTGGGAAGACTTGCATTACCTGACTTTAAAACTTATTATCCAGCCACAATTGTCAAAATAGCATGATACTGGTATAGTAAAAGATCTACAGAACAATGAATAGAAACAGAAAATCCAGAAAGAAAAACAGGAGCATACAGAAAACTGATCTTCAAAAAGGGCCAAAAAATATATCAAATGGAAAGAAGATGCCCTTTATAACAAATGGTGCTGGGAAAACTGAATATATACCTGCAGGAAAATGAAGCAGGACCCTTACCTCATTCCATACACAGGAACAAGTTTAAGATGGATCACAGAACTCAAATTAAAACATCAAACATGAGGACTATCAATGAGAAAATTGGAATAAAGCTAAGAACCTTAGTATGGGGAATACATGGGCTATCAGAAATAAGATAAGATAAACACTTAGAGGCATATAAAATAGATGACTGGGACATACTAAATATAAAACACTTGCGTACATTGAAAAATTTCATCATGAGAGTAATAAAAAAGTCCACAAACTAGGAAAAGATATTTAGCAATGACATATCAGACTAAGGGCTTACTACCAAAATCTATAGAATCCTGTAAACTTACAATAAGAAAAAATCAATAGCCCACTGAGAAGGTGGACAAAATGCTTGAACAGAAAATTGACAAAGGAGGAAGCCCCAATAACCAATGAATATATAAGGAAAAGTTGGCACCCTGGGATTATGCAAATCAAAATAACTATGAGATTCTATCTAACATCCACAAGGACAGCCCAATTAAAAAAAAAACCAGAAAGCAAATGTTGCAGGGGTGTGGTGATATGGGAACTCTCATTCACTGCTGGTGGTCTAGTAGATACCTACAGCCACTGTGAAAAGTGATTTGGTGATATCTAAAACAGATGGAAATCGAGTTATCTTCCGGTCCAGTAATTCCACTACTGGGCATATGGTGAGAAGAAATAAGAAATAGACCACAACCAGACATCTCCACTCCAATGTTAATGGCCATGCCATTCAGAATCACAAAGAATTGGAAACTGAATTTCCATCAGTAATCAAAGGGATTAAAACACCCTAATATACACAATGGAGTATTACGCATCCCTAAAACATTGTGATGAAAAGATGAAGCAGGCTGAGCCCCGGTGGCATAGTGGTTGAGTGTGGGACTGTGGCCCATAGGGCTGGCAGTTCAAATCCAGCAGCAGTCTCCAAGAGCAAGGCTGGGCCTCCCACTGACACCAGAAGGCAGTGATGCACAACCCCCCCCCCCAAAAAAAAAAAAAAGAAAAGATGAAGTATCACGGTTCACAGAAAGAATCGGAAGCCATCATGTTAAGTGAAGTTAGCAAAGGACAAAAGGACAAATATAACATGAGTCTACCGAGGTCAGTTCAGGTAAGTCCAAGCAGCAGAACAAGCCTAGGAGAAAATGCACATAGGACGCAATTCCTGGGCTGAGGAGTAGTTACTCTGGCATGAGCCAGACCAAACTCATTGATTCATATGCCATAAAAAAGAAATGACTAAAATAAATAGATGCATGTAGCAACTTTGCTGAAAGAAATCTTTAGACATATGTCCCTCTCATATGCCTTTAAGGCCCAAAAGGAAGGTAGGGGCGGAGGATAAAATGTGGCAATCAAAATGTATCTGAAACCAGGGCACTAATCCATGCAGGGGAGGGTATTTATATCTCCACAAGAAATGGAGGGAGGGAGAAGAACTCATTCTAGTGCAGATCCTTAAGGAAGTCATTCTTGCTCAGAGGATTCCCCCTTATCCCCATTCACAGCACAGCAGGGTTGGGTTCAGTTCAAGACTTGTCATCCCCTCTGTAGACAACAGTGCTGCAGAGGACCTCCTGAAGATATAATTTGGGAAGAGCAGCTGGCCTGACCTGCCCACATAGGGGCAACCCAAGAGGATGAGTGCAGAAGACCAGCAATGGGAGCAAAGCCATGAAGTCCCTGAGTAATCCTGAGTATAGACTTCTGACTCAGGGGACAGTGATCGGCACCTCATCAGAAATCACAAGGGGCCACACTGGAAGTCTAAAGGTTCAATGGAGAGAGGAGCCTGGAGCACTAGACCACTCCATCCCTGACTGCAGGAAGAGGAGTGGGGATTGTAAAATGTGTGCTTTTCAGTCAGGAAGGCTGAAGACTAAAACAAATGCTGCTAGGTAAGCAGGTGCTGGTATATGGAACCTGAAAAAAAAAGGGGGATTGGACTAATGGATTATACCAGTTGGTGCTCACTAATTAATAGAGAGATATTCATCCACTCTGGGACAGGAGACCAGTTAGACATGGAACTCTATGTATGGTCTTACTCTTTTTTATTTTTCTCTTTTTGTGTCTATCCATATAAGATAGACAGTATAAGCAACCCCCAGGAGACAGGGATGGACTGATGGTTTGGGGTGGGGGGGGGAGTATGAGAGGGAGGAAATAGGGGGTGTGAGCAGTGAGCCAATAACGTTGAGCCAAGGACAGGAGAATATCAAGGATTCTAAAATTAACAATGTGGAGGGCGAGCATTCCTGACCATATCTGATCAACTGAAATGTACCCAAGAGGAATTACTGAGAGGTAAATATTGGGAAAACATGATAGTGAGACAGGAGGAAAGAAAAAAAGGAAAGAAGAATGTAAAAATTACATATATACATGTGTAAATATAGATACGTATATATGTAAATACATAAAGATAAGTGTATTTGTGTGTATGTCTGTATATGTGTGTGTATAACAAGGAAGCAGGAGTTTGGGCCTCTACTTAAATCTTACCTCAGCCCAAGAACAGTTTGTTCTAATGATATGGCACTGTATGGTACTCACTGAAGACAAAATGGGTGCAGAAGCATATATGGTGAATAAAAGATCTAATAAAAGGTATAGCATCTATAATCTTAAAGGTTTGAAATAGGCAAGTGATCTTCTAGCAGGGAAACGACAAAGCCCACATGAAAGAGGCACACCAGCCTTTGTGATCTGAGATGTTCACGGAAATAGGCAGCAGAAATTCAAAAACAAGCAACCAAATTGACATGACAAAGTGTGGACAAAGTGGAGACCCAAAACCCACCTGTCAGAGACAGACCCTCACAGAAGGGTTACATGAAAGATATGATGAGTCTACGGTGTGGTATCACACTGATGAACCACATAACTATCCTCTACTTATTTAATATTTCCTCCACTTACTATTATATTTTTTGTCTTATCTCATTAATGTTGGCATACCCGCATATATTAATTTGTATAATTGAAGACTGCTTGCTCCAAGATAGATAACAGTAATGGGAGTAATGATTCCTTGAGGGTGTATAGAGAGAGGTGGGGAGGGAGGGTCAAAGGGGAGTTGATAACAATGATGACTGTCTAACTCCACTTGAGGGAAATGAATAATAGAATTATAGATGAACAGGTATATTGGATGGTATAAGATATGGTGCGGAAAAAAAAAAAGATATGGTGCGGGCTGAGCCCCAGTGGTGTAAGTGGTTGAGTGCGGGACTGCAGCCTGCGGGCTTGGAGGTTCAAATCCAGTGGCAGCTCTCAGGAGCAGCACTGGGTGGCACCGACGACCACCAGAGAAAGTGATGCCACCCCCCAAAAAAACAAAACAAAACAAAACAAAAACAAAAAAAGATATGGTGAAAATAAAATAATAGTAATAGTAATAATATGTAATATAATAATAAGGGTTCCTGGGGGGTATGGTGGGGGAGGCAGGTGATAAAGGGAAGCTGATGTCAAAGAGTTCAAGAAGAAAGAAAATGCTTTGAAGCTGATGGTGGTAGCACTTGTACAATTATGTTCAATCTATTTGAATTATGGATTTTTATAATATTTGTAAGAACTTCCAATAAAATGATTAAAAAAGAAGACTGAGCCCCAGTGGCCTAGTGGTTGTGTGTGGGACTGCAGCCCAGAGGGGTGACAGTTCAAATCCAGCAGCAGCTCTCCAGGAGCAAGGCTGGGCTTCCTACACCCACCAGGGTAGAGATGCCACCAAAAAAAAAAAAAGAAGAAGAATTAGTTCCTGTGACCTGGCCTGTTTGGTACTCACCCTCATGAAGAGGTCATTGAACATATGGGTGGGATAGCTACACGGTAATGAAGAAATCCTGGCTATCAAAAAAAAAAAGAAGAAGAAAGAACTTTCTACTCCCATTAAAAACCATAAGAATCCCCAGTAAAATGGTTTGAAATAAATTTCAAAAGAATTGCGCTTTTGGAAACTCATTTGGACAATCCTCCCCTGTCCTGAAGGGTCGCTATGAGTTGGCATCGATGTGATGGCAGTGAGTTTGTTTTTATTATTCTGAGGTCTTAAAGACTTGTCAGAAAACAAGCAGTGAGCTAAATGAGGAGTCAGCTAAATCCAGTTGATGTGATCTACAGGTTTAAACTAATAGTATCCAAACCCAGATGAGAGGATAGTATCAGAGCCTAAATTCTAAACACCAAGTTTATGGACCACTATAGATCAGTGGTTTTCAACCTGTGGGTCATGACCCCTTTGGGGGGTCGAAAGAACCTTTCAGAGGATTCAGCTGATTCAAAAAAATTAACAAAATTACAGTTATGAAGTAGCAGCAAGAATAATTTTATAGTTGGGCAGTCATGACAACATGAGGAACTGTATTAAAGAGCTGTGGCATTCAAAAGGTTGAGAATCACTGCTCTAGATGATACTGGAAGACCCGAATCCATTTCCAGGGTCCCTGTGTGGATTAATTCTCTGGTGCATCCTCATTGACTGTCGACGAGCAGTGTGAGCAGTCTTAAGATGAGACCAGGAGCTTTTAAAAGTGGATTTTAGCAGCGATAGTTAGGCTACAGCATACACCCTGTCACTAGATCTTCCTTTTGACTCATTTTGAAATTATTCTAGTTTTTTGGTTTTGTTGTGGATTCTGTTTTGTTTTTGTCTTTATTTTGTATAATTTCTATATTGGGAACTCAAAATGAGTAGATATATGAAGCTATAGATGGGATTAATAATTTCCAGGGGACACAGATGAAGTAGTTGGGGGAAAATAGGGAGTCAATAGCAATTGGTACAAAAATGTTTCAAAGTTGATTGTACAACCCTTCTTAATATAATTGGACTATTGAATTATATCATGTGCTAATGATAGCTAAACAGCATTTACAAAACTAGAAAATTACTAATAGTTGGGTTATCCAAAGAGTTTTCAAAAGAAGCATATTTTTTAAATCAGAACTTTTAAAATTCATTAAAATCAAAGATAGTATGGTTGCACATGTAAAGGGAAAAACAAAGCCTCTGGGTGATTTCTAATGCTTTCATTCCTGTGCTACTTTAAAAATTCTAAAATGAGAATAAAAGTTTAATGTTATTATACAAATTCTGAAAAGCCAAACTCACTGCCATCAAGTCACCGCTGAATCATAGTGACTCCTGTGGGTTTCTGAGACTGTTAACTCTTTACAAGAGGAGAAAACCCAGTCTTTTTCCCGCAGAGCTGCTGGTGGTTTTGAACTGCCAACCATGCCAATCAAGCCCGATATGTAACCACAACAGCTCCAGGTCTCAGAGTCTAAAACCATTGCACAGATATGAAGTAGTTAGACTATTATATGTCAGAACAATATTTCAAAAACAGATTTGATGCATTACACATCAATGAAAGATGAGCTGACAAGCTGCAAGATGACATCAAGAAAGACACATGAGAAAGCAAAGGTGTTATAAAAAGACAAGGTAGCATGAAAAGATCAAGGTGGATGTGAGAAGAAATTCTGAAACTTCCTCTTGAACATACACTTAGGTGCTATTGAGTCAATTCTGAATTGTAGTGGCTGTATGTACAAAAGAATGAAACACTGTCTGGTCTGTCTGGCACTGGGCCTGCACTGTCTTCACCATTGTTTCTTTGTTTGAACTCATCATTGAAGTCTCAATGTTCATCTGTCTCCCAGAGGACCTTCCCCTTTATCTCTGCCCCTCTAGTCTGCCAAACACGATGTCCTTCTCCAGGAACCTGTCCTTCCTGACAACATGTCCAAAGGATCTAAGACTATCTCTCATCATCCTTGCTTTTAAGGAGTCATCGGGCCATACTTCTTCCAAAACATATTAGTTTATCCCTTTAGCAGTCCCTGATACTTTCCAGAATTTTCACCGGCATTCAAATGCATTGATTATTCTTCAGTCTAATTTTCAAATGTAAATGAGGTATTTGACAATACCAGGACTTGGGTAATACCACCTTAGTCCTCAAAGTGACAGCCTTGCTTTTCAGTATTCTAAAGAGGTTTTGTACAATACGTCTTTAGCTTTCTTGTTTGTTGCTTCCGCGAACATTGATTATAGATCCAAGGAACACAAAATCCGTGACCAGGTCTACTTTTTCTGCATTTTTCAGGATGTTGCCTATTGGTTCATTTGTAAGGATTTGAGTATTCTTTATATAGAGTGGTACTCCATACAGAAGACAACAACCTTTCATCTTCATCAGCAAGTATTTCAAGTCCTCCTTGATTTTAACAAGCAAGATTGTATCACCCGCATATCGCAGGTTGTTAACAAGCTTTCCTTCAATTCTGATGCCACTTTCTACTACATTCGAGGGGGTACTCCCCACCACCAACTGGAAAATGCTCCACAGGGCTGAGTTTTCATAGGACACATTTTTCCTACTTTGTGAACATCGAGCCATGTTCTGAGTTAGTACACAAAGTGGGATCATCTGAAAAGCTTTTCTCTGGTCCCAGTGAACACGTTTATAGAAGCATTTGAGTAGTTTCACTCAAATCTCAGTTTTTAATGATGGCCAATTTAAGAGAGCATCATGTGCCTATGAAATTCTGCTTCTGCTTAGGAAAGATGCTGGAGAAACTGGTATGATGTTGAACACAGCTTACAAGAACAGTGCTATAGGAAAAATTCTTAGAAGCTTATTTTTTGAGAAATATCTTCAGTACATCTTGGACTTCTTTTAATAATATTGGTTCTTGATTATATGCTAACCCACTATATGTTACTTTTTAGTACAATTACTGTGCATTTTTCCCATCTTCTTTGGATGTTTTCAACATCACTCAATATTTTCCTATAATTTTTTTCAATATTGCAATGCAAGACTTAGTTTTTCCCTGTGTTTATTTGGTTCAGTTTAAGATATACTGAGCTTGTTCTTTCCTTTTGGTTTTCTAATTTTAGAGTACTGTACATTTCATTACAATATTTGGTGTTGTCTTCTTGAGAAATCTTTTGAAATTTTTTGTTCAGCTCGATTTCATCATTTCTTCCATTTGACTTAGTCACTGTACAATTACAGGCAAGTTGCATAGTCTCTTCATATTCTTTGTTCTTTTCTTTCTTTCTTTCCTGTCTTTTTGGGGTTTTGTGGTAGCTAATTTTATTGGGATCTCTTACAGCTATCATAGCATTTCGTAGCTCAAGCATAGCAAGAGTATTGTACAATGCTACCACAGTCAGCTTCAAAACCTTTTCTTTCTTCTTAAACTCCTTGATATAAGCTCCCCTTTATCCTTTCTCCCCGGAACTCTTAATTTTATTTACTTATTTTTTTCTGCATCTTACACAGTCCAATATATCTATTTATGTACAATTCTGTTGTTCACTCTTCTCAAGTGTGGTTATGCAGCCATCAGTGCTATCAACTGCTCCGCCTTGCCTCCCTCCCTTGACTCCCCACTTCCTATTCCCTTAGGGAGCCATTACTCCTGTTTGTGTTTCTGAAGGGTTATCTATCTTGGCTTTCATGTATCAAATGATCTTTATGGTTACTTGGTATTCTTTTCTGTCTGTTTCAATGACTTTTTGCTTTCTTCATGAATGATGTTCTTCACAGTCAGCCTCTGGTCTAGCTTCTGATATTACCAAAAATTCCTCTAGAGGCTTTTCACTCAGAGGCAGTCAATGTGTTTTCTGTGTATTCCAAGTAGAGAAGTCCACATCACCTTCTGTGTTGCTGAAAAAAAGGTATTTTGTTTTTCCTGTTTACTCTTTTTGTTTTGTTTTTGTTTTTTTTATTTGTTTGTTTTGGGGAGGCATCACTGCCCTCTAGTGGTGGGAGTAGGAAGCCAAGCCTTGCTGATGGATTTGAACCTCCAACCCAGTGGGTTGCAGTCCCGCGCACAACCACTACGCCACGAGGGTTCAGCCTCCTGTTTACTCTTTTTATTTTATTTTTAAAATCATTTTATTGGGGACTTTTACAGCTCTTATCACAATCCATCCATCCATCCATCCATCCATCCATCAATCCATCCATCCATATGTCAAGCACATTTGTACATATGTTGCCATAACCTTTTTCAAAATATTTTCTTTCTACTTGAGCCCTGGACATCAGCTCAGCTGATGGATTTTGCAATTTACTTTTTGTCCATGAATGTCACACCATTCTTCTTTAATGTGTTATTCCCAGTATAGTAAATCATATTATTTTCTGATTCAAAATCGCCAATACCTAGTCCATTTCCCCTCACTAATGCCTAAGATATAGATCATAATTTACACCCTTTTTATGTGCCCCATGTATTTATATATTCCATATATTAATGCACTCCATCTTAATTTCATTTTTGACCACTTGAAATTTTTCTAGATTTGTGCTTTGCACTTTCCAAGTTCTGATCTTAGGCAGATTTTTGCAGTTGTTTCTTCTTTTCTTGAGCCATGCCCCATCAGTAAATGAAAACCCCAAAGGCTCCACCCCACAACCTGTACACAACTCGCAAGAAATCAGCTCTTCCTCACTCTCTTTGAATTCTCTCTGACCAACCCCTGGCACTATCAGTGACAATGTTATGTTTTCACTCATTAGACCTTCAGTATCTGACAGTGTCTGGATGTTATGCATAAAGTTTTCAGTAGTTCCTTCCTCCGAAATAGAGAGTTGAGTACTACTTCATTATTCTTTCTTAGTCTGGAAGTCTGCTGAAACCTGTTCACTTTGGGTGTCCTGCTGGCATTTGAGATACTAGTAACATAGTCTCTATTATCAGAGCAATATAAAAGCCACCACAGTAAGACAAACTGACAGACAAGTGGTGGTTTGAATAACTAAAACCAGTAAAAGAAATGATAAAGTAAAAGACCTCTATAGAAGCATTCAAAGAATGAGAGAATTATGCAATACTGTCATCAATATTACATACAAGTAAATTTTTACTGAAGATAACTTGACAACAGTTGCAACAGTATATTGTCAAGGAGCTGTTGGAAACTCAAGTTAGATGTGGAAGAATACCTGGAACCAAAGATATCATTGCTGGTATCAGAGGAGAGAACAGAATATACCAGAAAGATGTTTAGTAGTGTTTTACTGACTATACAAAGGCATTCAGTGATGTGGAGCCAAGAAAACTATGGATAACATTGAGAAGAGCAGAAATTCCAGAATACTTCATAGTGCTCCTGGAGAACATGTCCACTGTCTCAGAAATAGTCTTTCAAATAGAATAAGAGAATATTGTATGGTTTCAAATCAAGAAAAAAATCGATCAGCTTCCTTTCACCATTTACTTTTTCATTATAATTAAGCAACTAATTTGAGAATCTGGACTATATATTTGAACATAGTATCAGAATTTAAAGAAGGCTCATTAACAGCTTGTGATATGCAGATAACACAACTTTGCTTGCAGAAAGTGAGGAGAATTTGAAACACTTGCTGACAAAATCCAAGACTGCAACAACCTTCAGTATGTATGGAGTGCAACTCAATGTCATGAAAACAATAATCCTCAAAACTGAACTGAAAGACAACATCATGGTCAATGGAGAAAAGTTTGAATTTAATTTAATTTTGTTTAGGCCCCAAATTATGCTCATGGTAGTAGCAGTCAAGGAATCAAATAGTATATTAGTTTAGGCAAATCTTCTACACAACACCTTCTAAGTGAGTTGAAGAGCAAAGGTATCACTTTGAAGAATAACATGACTGTGATTCAAACCATGGTATATTTAATACCTTATGTGCATATGAAAGTTGCACAATGATAAGGAAGACCAATAATTGGCACATTGTATTATGGTGTTGAAAGTACCATTGCATGCCAGAAAAACTGACAGAACTCTCTTGAAGGAAGTACAATCAAAATGCTATCTAAACTTGAGGATGATGAGACTTCATATCATGTACACTGGACATGTGATCAGGAGAGACCAGTCCCTGGAAGAGGGCACCATATTTTGTAAAGTGAAAGGTCACCAAAACAGAAGAAGCTCTACAATGGATCAACATAATGGCTGCAACAATAGGGTCCAGGACAACAATAGTGAGGACAGCTCTGCCCTGGGCAATGCTTTATTCTGTGAGTTGGAAGCAACGTGAGGGCACTGAGCAACAACAGCTCATTATATAAATCATCACATTGCCATTAACTGATGTAACCTTGAAGGCTTGAAAACTTACCAGGAAAGAGCAGTATGCTCTTTCAACCCAAAGGAATTCCATTCCTCACAATGGGACCAATAAGCAATATCATTAAGAAATATAGAAACATTGGAAGTTCACAAGGATCTCACTTTATTTGGATTCCCAATTATTGCCCATTCAAGCAGAAGTCACCAAGTCAAGAAATGTATTGCCTTGGGCAAATTCTCTGCACAAGACCTCTTTAAAGTCTGTTTTCTGTTTACCTAGAAAAATTGTCCTTGAGTCATTAAGGCTCTCTTGATTCAAGCATAGTATTTTCAGTCACATCATGGACACGTGACCCGTCAAAAGAACTGATGATAACCCAGACTTTCAGAGGAGCAAACAGCTGTTTTTGCTACAATCAAAACAATAAATTAAAAAAAAAAAAGTGAGGGAGACTTGGTCTCTGGAGGGACGCGCAGAATGGGGGCGGACTGTGACCCCATGGAGCTGAGCAGTGGCACGGGTGCCGACGTGAAAGACATGCAGCTGGAAGCCAAGGCCGTGGTCAGCGACGTCCTCTTCGCCTTCAACAGCATGCGGGTGTCTAGGAGCCTGCGCTGCGCCGACGACGTGGCCTACATCAACGTGGAGACCCGGGAGGGGAGCAGATACTGCCTGGAGCTCACCGAGGCAGGGCTCAGGGTGTTGGGTTACGCCTTTGACCAGGTGGACGATGACATTCAGACGCCATACCATGAGACTGTCTACTCTTTGCTGGACACGCTCAGCCCTGCCTACCGGGAAGCGTTTGGGAACGCGCTCCTGCAGAGGCTGGAAGCGCTGAAACAGGACAGCCGGTCCTGACCGAGCCTCCCCCTGGGGAGTGGGGTGGGGGCGCTCTGCTGTTGGGCTGGGATCCCCGCCTGCCATCGCAGCAGGAAGAGCAGCCCCCCACCCCCCACCCCCGCGCACACACACACTGCCTTCATCACTCATCGCTTCAGCATAGACTTCTGTTGCAGCCATGCAGGTGGCCGGTTCTCCTGGCTACCTCTGACTCCTAAAGGGGAGTCCCTCACCGTGATGGCACCAGTCCCTGCCCTGTGCCTCTGCCTGCCACGCCCCCTCAGTGTTTCCTTCTAGGCCGCCCCTGCCTCTTCTACAGAGACGCCAAGGTTTGCACAGGAACAGATGTGATCCTTGCGGCACCAGGCTGGGGCAGCCTTGCGGCCCAGGCTGGGGCTCACTTCCAGCTTGGACTGAGTCTGAGTTCTTGTTTCTCAGCTGGCCTTCCTGGAGTTGTCCTCATCTAGTCTCCCCTGCACAGGTGTCCCACCACGCCGTTGATGTCAGCGCTTTGTTGCTAGTGTGGGGAGAGACTGGATTTGGTGACGCTGGGCGGCGGGTAAGTGGAAGGCTGGTCCTGTACAGCCCTGTGTCCCTGGCCCAGCAGAGGACAGACCGTTAGCCAATGAATGTAACGATGACTTGTCTCTAGTCTTTCTAAGCACAGACCAGACTCCTGTCTCTCTCAGACCGCAGCGCCCCAGAAGCATGGGATTGGAGCACGTGGGTCCCGGTCCTTGGCCTGCCCGGATTCTCACTCCGAGTGTTTGTTTACACGTGTACAGGACAGCTCGACCCAGAAAATATTTAGCTTCCTGTGTCCTTTCTGTGCCGTGCGCCCCTACCCCCGCATGCACCAGGCCGAGACGCCAACGCGCACCGCAGAGCTCCCAAACCAAAGGAAGGGCGAGCACCCAGAGGCTGATGCCTGGCACCTGGAAGCCGCATTTTCCCCTTCACTCCCAGGCTCATGTTGGGAACGCGCCCAAGGCCGCCTGGAGTAACAGCGGTAGACTCTGCTTTCTCAAGAGGGGCCTGGACCAGATCCTGCCCTGACCCTGATCCTGCCCAGACGTTCCCCATCTGTCACAAGATAAGACTCGGGTCCTGTCGAAGACCTTGTTCCCGAGAGCAGACGGTCCTGTCTGCCACCGCCGCTTCCTGGTTCAAGGCCCCCAGATGCTTTCATCCCATTCGCTGCCCCGCTTGACCTTCAGTGAGCGGCCTAACTGCCCCGGACAGGATGTCTGACTTCAGGTTGAATTTTCTCACGCTTAAACTCAGGCTAAATGTAAGGGCGATTTGTAAAGGGTGAATAAAATCCGTTTTTCTGGTTTTGAAAAAAAAAAGTGAGGATGGTGAAACTTCATCTCATGCATTTTACACATGTTACGAGGAGAGGAGGAGAGAACTGTTGTTGGGAAAAGCATGGCAAATAGAGGGTCAGATATCAAGAAATACACCCTCAAGGAGATGGATTGATATTGTGGGTGCAACAATGGATGCAAATACAGCAATGGAGAGGATGATAGCGCAGAACTGAGCAGGGTTTTGGTTTGTGACACAAAGTGTCATGATGAGTTGGAACGGGCTGAACAACACAACAGATAGAGTATCATTGGAGCCTTGACTGGTACAAGCAGTTAAATGTTTGACTGCTAACCAAAAGGCTCATGGTTCACGTTTACCCAGATATACATGGCATTATTAGCCTTATGAGCGAAGAAATTAGCTACTAAAAATCCTGTTGAGCACATTTAACTTTGGTATGTGAGATCACCATGAACTGGAATCAACTTGGCAGCAACTCGACTTTTCTCTCTCTTCTTTCTTTCTTTCTTCTTTTCTTTCTTTTTGCCTTCCTTTTCTTTTCTTTTTTTTTTTCCTTTTGCTAACTAGAGTCTGAGTAGTGCAAATAGTTAAGGTTGTCTAACTCGTCAAAATTTCTTTCTTTCTTTCATTGGGGGCTCTGACAGTTCTTATCACAATCAATCCATTCACCCTCGGTGTCAAGTACATTTGTACATATGTTGTCATCATCAATTTCAAAAACATTTTCTTTCTAATTGAACCCTGGGTATCACCTCATTTCCATCCGTTCCCACCCCCTTTCCCTCATGGACCCTTGATAATTTATAAATTATTATTATTTTCATGTCTTATACCAACTGCTGTCTCCCTTCACTCACTTTTCTGTTGTTCATCCTCCTGGAAGTGGGTTATACATCAATCATTGTGATCAGTTTTCCCTTTCTCCCTCCACCTCTCCATACCTTCCTGGTACTACTTTCATTATTGGTCCTGAGGGTTTATCTGTCCTGGATTCGCTGTGTTGCAAACTTTTATTTGTACCAGTGTACATGGTCTGGTCTAGCCTAATCTATAAGGTATAATTGGGGGTCATGCTAGTGGGGTGGGTGGGTGGATGGAGCACTAAAGAACTATAAGAAATTCGTATGCGTTGTAAGTGCTATACTACACCCTAACTGGCTCTTCTCTTCCTTGTGACCCTTCTGTGAGTCTCCACACTGCACTCCCACTCATTCATATCAAGAGAATTTTTTGTTCTGGGTCTTTGATGGCTGATACCTGATACCATCCATACCTCATGATCACACAGGCTGTGGTGCTTCTTCCATGTGGACTTTGTTGCTTCTCAGCTAGATAGTCACTTGCTTATCTTCAAGTCTTTAAGGCCCCAGATGTGATATCTTTTGATAGCTGAGTACCATCAGCTTTTTTCACCATGCACCCATTTTGTGTTCAGTGATTGTTTTGGAAGAAGAACACCACAGAATACCAGGTTATTAGAACAAAGTATTCTTACATTGATGGAATACTTGAGTAGAGGCCCAATGTCTCTCGGCTACCTTAATATTTAACATATAAAATATATGTACATAGATCTATTTCTCTACCATTATATATGTGTATATATAAATATATTTACATTTGTGTACACCTGTATTTAGACCTTTAAAAATGTCTTTTGCCCCTAGTTCTTTCCTCTATATCATTTTATTTTCCTGTTGTCCCACTATCATGTTTGACCTTAATTTGACTTTCATTAATTTCTCTTAGCTACATTGCACTTGATCAAGCTCTACCAGGCAACTTGCACCCTCCCCACCACTGATATAGATTATTTGTTGTTCCCTTTTCCCTGGGTGTTTGGGTTCTCCCTTTCCTTTCCCCTGCCTCCCCCTCTCGCATGTCCCTCAGGAAACATTGGCCCCATTATTTCATCTTCAGATTGTTTCTTTCTCCTATCTTATGTAGACATACAAAAACAATAATAAACACAAAAACAAAACAAAAATTAAGCAAAACAAAAAAGCAAAAAGAAAAGCCTATAAATAGTTCCAGCTTATAAATAGTTCCACTCATGACACCATTATGAGTGTTTTCTGATCCAATCTGATGGGGTGCCAAGCCTGCCCTCAAAGTCCAAACATCCCTAGAAATCAATTGAACCCTAAGAGGTTACAGTTTTATGTATGCCTGAAATCTGAGTTCTGAAGCAAACTTGCTTCTTGGAGTCACCTCACGGTGTTCTGTCCCTGCTGCCTCATCTCCTCCTTTCTCTTTGCTGAGGACCATGCACCAAGTCTCAGGGTACATGTGAAATACCCAGGTGACATTCTGAACTTGAACAGCCCCTGCAGCCTACACACAAGATGCTGATTATGGGACTGTGAATCTGGCAGACTCATGTTCTGGTAGAGAAGCGAAGAGACCACTTTCAAGTGTAGTCATTAAAATCTGCAGTCTTTTGGTAAAAGAACATTAGGCAGCCTCATCATTATGCAAATAGATGCTATGAAGCCTGTAGAAATTGGTGTCAGATAAGAGTGAAACAGAAAGGGCTCCATTCAGCTGAGGAGATTTATTTTTAATCCTTGGCAAGTAGCTGCAACAATGGACTCAAGTACTGGAACAATCGTAAGGATGGAAAAGGATCTGCAGTGTTTCCTTCTCTTGTGCATAGGGTCAGTGCTATGGTTTGTCACTGACTTGAAGTCACCACCAACAACAAAATAATAACTGGGCTGAAGGGAAATGGGAAGGTCTGACGGATAGCTGGAATTAGATTTGGGGGCCACTAGCCACAGACAGGGCTCTCTGGTTAAGTGCTTGGCTGTTAACCCAAGACTCAGCTATTCCCACTCACCAGCATCTCTATTCTCACTCTTCTAAGGGTCTATTGATCAAAGTCAACTGGAGAACAGTGGGTGGTTTTGTTTGTTTTTTGTTGTTGATATTTGGACCAGAGTCAAGAAAATAAAAGAGATAGGCAAAGGATGAAAATAAAAGAGATAGGCAAAGGAGGTGAAAGATTTGTAACAGGCTATGTGACCTGAGTTTACAAAGGGTTTTGGAGGAGGTTGTGGAGAGATTTGGAGAAGTTCACTCTGCTCAGAATAAGATCTTCCCCTGAGATTTTCTTGGAACATGGTGATAAACATTTAAATTGCCTTTAATTTCATTACCTGATTGGTGTTATTTTGAATGTGATACCATCTGCAAGGAATCTATTAGGCACAACTTTCCAAAATGCAAACCATATCCAAAAGTTTCTAATCACCCTCCTAACCCCCTCCTCTCGTCTCCAAGCCCTGAGCCCACTGGGCTCATCAAGTCAACACAACATTTGGTGACTCTGCCGGTCTGCATCACCCCCTTGAGACAGTTAGCTACTTGAGGGAAAGAACTGTATCTTCCTAATCATCTTTTTGACAGTTCCAATGACAGTTTAGGTTGGGAAAATAAGTGCTTGGCATCATCTCTGCAAATGAAAAAACAAATTCAGATTTCAATGAATGTTACATGGGTTTCACAGGAGCAGAAGTATGGCAGCTAGCTACTTTTGGTGCTGAACAAAATGATCTAACAGATGCAACTGCACTCATTTAGCACATTATTTACTGACGTCCCCACTGTGCAAGACACTGTCCTGGGTTCCAGAGATTCCCTGCTCACATGTGAACTCACTGATAGTGGTTGTTTCCCTTCTACTGCATCTCCAGGAAAGGAAAAAGAAAACAGCAAAGAGAGTCAATAAAAATGCACAGAAGCAAAATTAACTGTTATCTGAAGGCAAAATAAAGGATGTAAAAGTTTTGTCAGCTACCAGCATTTGCTGGTCCTTTCAGAGTCTAGTACAAAAAAATCACCAAAAGAATTATTATCTCTATAGTAATATCTAGCATTTCTGTTAACTTATTTAGTGTACTATTCTGATTCTTAGTTATTTTAAATGATAGCTTGGTACCTTTTTTTTTTTTTTTGAGATTTTGTTAGTTGAAGATAAAGACGATGTTCTTATTTTTCTCCCTAAGATTTATTTCTTTCATATATATTATATACATATATTAAAACATATAAGCATATTATTTTCTACTAGAGAATTAAAATTTGCTATATAACTCACCAAATTAAACTTCTTAAAACCAATTGTAACTAAAATCAAATGAAGTGTTTAATCAAGCAAAAGAGCTTAGGAAATGCATAGTTCATACCAAAGTAGTAAGAGAGGATGCCAAAGTTCCTGGGACAATAAAAAAAAAGTAATCTGCTTGTATTTACTGAACAATTGAAGGCAAAATAAAGGATGTAAAAGTTTTGTCAGCTACCAGCATTTCTTATGAGAATCCTTTTCCTTTGTGTAATAAGAGGTATTTACAATGGACCAGAATGCTGGTGAGATGCTTCCAAATAGCCATGATTTAGGGTCTTAGTTCTTTTCATTAGGTTATAATAATTCTCAATAAAGTTCCACCATAGCATATAAAAATGTTGTTCTTTTTTATACTAAAATTTTAAATGAGTTTCATGGGTGAGAAGAAGGAACTGTTACTTAGCTATCCCTCTCCTGACATCCCCAAACCCTAACAAAAATCAAATAGCATCAATTTCAATTACTTTAGCTTCCTTCTCATCATTCATCTAAATTTGCCAAATTCTGTGAAATAAAAATGAATTCTCCAAAAGACAGATCTCCCTTTAGTATAGCAATTTTCTTGTAGAAAGTTGGAAGATATTCTCAACACAGACTGCCTTTATTATCTGAGATGGCAGTAAACCCTGGGTAGCATGAGTCTTGCCTCAACCTTGCTCAATCCTAAACTAGCTACAGATAATAAGCAGGGGCAGAGGGTCAAGTAAGCAAGGGAAGTATGTGCTTACTTGTGCTCACTTCCTAATCTGTAGTAAACCATTGGGCACGGATTTCACCACTTGGAGTTATCAAAAGCATGTGAACTACTCACTGCAAGTAATAGTGTGCTTACCCGGCTGACTGGGTACTCTGACACTGAAAGAATAGCAAGCTAATGGTAAGATAAACTTATTAATATACTCTATTTTTTATGTATTATCTCTTTCAAGAAGATATTCTACTTTGATTTAAATAAAATCAGTTAATCTGCCAACAATTCACATCAAAGAACTAGTATATTCAAAGAATATCCCCTTAATTTACTTCACTCTTGTATCAGGTCTGTAGACGTATTTTCATTCGGGGTTTAAACAGTGGTTTAAACAGGGGTTTAAATATTTTAGAATCCATGCACATCATGATCAGTGATTGGACAATCCCAGAGCTAGAAAATCTTATTATCACATTTAATTTCATCCCCCTAAGGTTTCATATAGTTTGCAAAAGGTATTAAAATCTATAATGTATAAAAAGTAAGAATAAAATAAAAAACAGAAGATACAGGGACTCTGTTGAAGTTCTCCACTGCCTCTTTACAAGATAGTGTCAACAATGCTCTGCATCAAACAAGTCAGACATCTCAGAGATAAACAATATATTCTTATCGAATGAACACAGAATGACTTCCATAAAATTGTATTCATGAAACAAAGTCACATATTAAAAGCCTAGGTTATAGAAGAGAATGTTTGTTGTTTGTTGTTGTCATTGTTGTTATACATCATCAAGTCTGTTCTGACTCATAGTGACCCTGTGTCCAGCAGAACAAAACACAGCTCAGTCCTCTGCCATCCTTGAACTTGTTCTGCTACTGTAGTCCATCATTGAAGTCACTGTATCAAACCATTTTGTAGAGGGTCTTCCTCCTTTTCTCTGCCCCTCTTGATGATATCAAGCATGATATCATCTTTATTCCCAGTAAGTGTCTCCTGCTGGTTAGCCTGATGATGAGTACTTCTGCCAAGAGAGATCTGATTATTCTTTTAGTAGTCTATGGTTCTTTCAATAGTCTTACACCCATACTATAATTGAAATACAACAATTCCCTTTTGGTCTTCTTTATTCAATGTCTAACATGCATGTGAGGTGATTCAAAATACTATGGCTGAGGCAGGTCCACTTTAGAGTTCAAAGTTAACAAACTCACTTTTCTGTGCTTTAAAGAGGTCTTGTGTAGATTTACTCAATGCAATGCTTTGATTTCTTGACCGCTGTTTCCATGAGCATTGATGATAGATTCAAGCAAGATGAAACCCCTAACAACTTCAATGTTTCCTCTCTACTTCAATCTCCCCATCATGCCACCTGGTGGTCTAGTTGTGAAAATTTGGGTTTTCTTTACATTTGAGTTGTAATCCATACAATGGGTGCAATCCTTGCTGACTCTTCAGCAAGCAAAGTTGTGTCACCTGCATATTGAAGGTTGTAAATAAGCTTTCTTAGAGTTCTGATACCACATTATTCTTCATATAACCCAGATTCTGATTATTTGCTCAGCATCCAGATTCAGTAAGTATACAACAACGTGCAGATAAGAGTATACAACACTAGTGCATGCCTTTCTTGATTTTCAATCATGCAGCCTTACCTTGATTTTTGTGTTGCTATTTTTCTCTTTCTCCATCCCCCCCCCATCCAACTGCTTCTTGATGCATGTACAGGTTCTACATGAGCACAGTTATGTGTTCTGGAATTCTCATTCTTTTCTCAAACTTTGATGTAATCCACACAGTGGATAGAATTCAATAGAATTCAAGTATCTTCACATGGAGGAGAGGAACTAGTCAGGGTACAGTGTAGCAACAATGAGATATGCAACTTTCCTCTAGTTCTTAAATGCTTCTCCCCCCCTCCCCCACTATCATGATCCCAATTTTTATCTTACAAATCTGGCTAGACCAAAGGATGTACACTGGTACAGATAGGAACCATAAATATGGGGAATCCAGGACAGATGATCCCTTCAGGACCAGGGTACTTTGCATACAATGGATTTATGTACTGATTTTGATTAGAGTTGTATGATCCCCCAATAAAATGATTTAAAAATCAAATATCTTTCTAATATTCTCTGCTTTCCTCTGAGATGGATCTGACATCAGCAATGATATCTCTTGTTCCAAGTTCTCTTCTTAACCAGTCTGAACTTCTGGTAATTCCTTGTCAATGAACTAGTGCAACCAGTGTTGGTGATCTTCATTAACATTTTATTTGTATGTGATATTAATGATATTATTTTATAATCTATGCATTCTGCCCTGAGAGCCGCCGCTGGATTTGAACCGCCAAGTCTGCAGGCCGCACTCCCGCACTCAACCACGTATGCTATGGGGGTTCAGCCCTTCGGTATGACTAATTTAGTGATGAATAAAACAATAGTTTTATCCATTCATCTAAATGTAAGTAATAATTCTATTACTAAAATATGCATTTAAGAAATTTAAACTCAAAGATTTCTAATATTAAATTCTTCATTATCTATGAGGAAATGAGATATGAAATCACAAGGACCATCTACTAGTCTCTGTCTTTCAGTAGTCCTGAGTATCAGGACAGCACTGCTTTGCCAAAACCAGAAATGTGACTTGAATCGCCCAGTCCCCTAGCCCCAGTTATTTAGTCAGTGTATTGTTCCAGTTCCTGAACTAACTCTTCTTATCACCTTAGGAAGCTTCCTCTTCTCCCTCACCATTCAAAAGTCTGTCCAGCCTAATCTGACCTCCCTAGATAAACCTAGCCATCCTGATACAAATAGATATATTTCTATTATAATGATGTGAACTTGGCCTCTCAGAAATAGGATACCAAAGTCAATTCAGAGTACATATGCTGATGGGGCAAATCTGAGCCAACATCCACAAGAGGGAGCCATAAATTAGGAATCAGAGATTAGAAACCAAAGGAGCAGATTGAAATGGTACCTCGATGACCCTGCTATGATCTGGGAAATTAGGCCAGGGAGGAATGGGGGCAATGGAAAAGAGAACAGATTAATAAAATAAGGGAACAGAACATTCGCCACAAATATTGATGGACCTGAGACTCACATTCACATGGAGCATTTCTGGTACCTAAGAATATTGAACTGCTTAATAAAGCTAACTCAAAGCTTATTGTTTAGGAACCATAACAAGACTGCAAAGAAACAAGAAGTTTCTAAGCACTCATCAACGTATATACACGAAATGCCTAATGTATGCAAAGAACTGAGCAAAGAACAGGGTTATAAGGTGAATATATTTCAGATAGCTGATATAATTATTAAGCTTAAGAAACTAGTGGGACACAAGAATGGACCTCAATCTCAGAGTCAGAAACAAAAAGTGTTAGTGATCAGATAAGATAAGCCATTGAATTCAGGAAACCATCCTGGGAAGATGGGCAGACATAGCAGCACATGTCATTTCATGACTAAGTAGAAAGAGAGGGCAATTGAAGCACTTAATCCTATTCAAGAGAAAGGACACGTGTTTCTTCCCAGACTGTATAGCACAGTATGTAGTCAACCAAGCTTTATTGAATAATTTAATAAATATGATTATCCTAATTTTAATATAAGAAGCCCTGGTAACACAGTGGTTAAGCACTTATCTGCTAACCAAAAGGTTACTGGTTTGAACCTACCAGAATCTTGGTAGGAGAAAAGATTTTCAGTCTAGAAAATCATACGGAATAGTTTTACTCTGTATATTGGATTGCTATCAATAGGAATAACTTCAATGGCCATGAAAAATAATATATCCACCCCTTCCTTATGAATATGGCTCCTCTCCTTTAAGAGTATGGTTAGGGGGCTGAGCCCGATGGTGTAAGTGGTTTAGTGCAGGATTGCAGCCCGTGGGCTTGGCGGTTCAAATCCAGCAGCAGCTCTCAGGAGCAGCAATGGGTAGCTCCCATGACCACCAGAGGCAGTGATGCGGCCCCCCCCCCAAAAAAAAAAGAATATGGTTAGGATCCAAAGACCAAGTCATTATCAGGCAACCAGCATTACACAGAAATAGAAGACATTCACGGAAGCTCACAAAATGGAGGATGACTACATCATGCCATGATTTTCCAATTACATTGCTACACAACTTACAAGCCACTGAGAATAGTTGGCCTAATCCAGCTAGCAATAAATTTATTATCATATAAATTGTTGCTATGCCTTCCTAGCACTTCAGTCTCCTTAGGCTCAGATGTTTGTCATTAATGTACTAACCAAGTGGCAGCTTTCTTAATAATATTGTAAATGGAAGGAGTCATGTACAAAGAGAGTCCATCAATGCATCTTTAAAAAATATTTTATTCTGATTTGAGTGAAAAGTTACAGAGAAAATTAGTTTTCCATCCAACAATTGAGACACATTTTATTTTGTGACATTGATTGTAATCCTCACAATGTAAGAGCTCTCTGCTCACTTCCTCCTGAGTTTTTTATTTCCATTTGGCCTTCTTTCTTGTATTCTGAACTTTGGCCCTGAGAAAATACTACCCTTTTGGTCTCATATGGCTGATTCCTCTAAAGTGTGCATATCTCCCTGAGGTTATTGTTGTTCACTTTATGGGCCTGTCTATTGTTTAGCAGAAGGTTGGTCCACAGGGGTGAGTCTTTGGGACCAAAGAAGAGAAACAGACTAAAGCTAAGCAATCCAGTTGAATATTTGGGGGAGAAATAGTACAGAAGAATTGATGGGTGAAGCAATGGCTTGGTTCTTATGTTTATTTTACTGTATATCCCTTTTTCTGTTACCAAAGGCATAGCAAAAATCAGCCAACCATTATTTCATTTTACAAGTGGAGAAAGAACCTAAGTGGTGATATAGTTCATAGCTAGATAAAATAGTATTTGGTCTTTTGGAGGTTGTTGTTGTTGAAGTCTCAAAGGATCTTATGTAACAGGAAGAGGCTTATTAGGAGAGTAAGGTCACCTGATGCTTTGGAGCACGTATGACCTTCCTCCTGACAGCCTTGCAAACGTGGGTGTATGCATTCTCAGTCCTTCCCCACTTGGTCTCTGCCAAGTCCTTGGCTGTGCTACTGAGAATTTGTCACCTTGATTTTCCTCTCCTTGGGTGGATTTCACACAAGGAAGTTCAGTCAGGGTCAGGAAGGCTTGTTTTCTCTCCCCCATCAATGGATTTACTCTACAAACCAAACTGTGCTGCCAAATGGAAGGAAGTCCGCATTGTCTTTTCACACTTCAGCTTCTCTAACGTAAGTGCTATCTTAAGAGTTGTTAATAAAAGTAAACTTCACTCATGTACTTTTTTTGTTGTTGTTTTTTCCTGGATGATGATGGGATCAAGGCTTGAATCTATAAAATAGTTTGTAAGAATTTCTGGAAACATGAGACACTTATCAGGATTGATGGTGGTCCATTAAAATTACCTTACTCCTTTTAAATTCTGCTAACCTCTAAGAACCTTAAATGAGTTGCTCTAAACTTGATCATATAAATATTTTGGGTATTGAATTTTCTGAAGAGGAAAATGTTAGTATGCACTAGTCCATGATCATTTTGTGTCAGGATTATTAGGAATGATCTTTCCTTGAGTTTCAGTAAACCTTTATCCATTTTTTCAGTGAACTAAAAGAATGTCAAGCATTAAGTAAAAAAAATACTGTATCTCAATATATATATGTATTTGACATTGTTAGGAAATTTGATCAGAAAAAAAAAACGTTATCTGGGGGAAATTATTCATGAAAACAGAATTAGAAAAGAATAGTATGAAAATTTGGTTGAATGCAGAACTGCGGCCCACGGGCATGGCAGTTCAAATCCAACGGCGGCTCTCAGAAGCAGCACTGGGTAGCGCCCACGACCACCAGAGGCAGTGATGCCCCCCCAAAAAATAAATAAATAAAAATTAAAAAAAAGAAAATGGCCTTAAGTTTAGTATGGTGATCAGTGGTAGCACTTGGCATATGAAGAAGCTAAAACTGCTCATAAGATGTTATTTGCACAGAGCGACAAAACCCATAGGTGGAGAGTAGTTTGAAGGCTTAGACTTTCTACTCCCTGAAGTTGACAGGCCGTGTTAAAGAAATTTCTAAGCCACTGCATATCTTCCCTTTCAAAAGCGCACATGTTGCAAGGCATGTTTCATATTAAAATTACAAACTAGTTGAGGGATATATCTATATGTATTTTCTTAAACATTTGAAAATAGACTTAAAATTTGAGCTTATTTCACAACATTTGGCCTTTATTCTCAACTCAAAAACTTAGAATAAAAGCAAAACTTTGAATTTTTTTTAAGATGGAGACTTCCTTTAACATCTGAGACCTTATATCTTCTTCAAAACTTATTGATTAAACTCATTTTGACTTTCCTTTTTTAAGTTACTCTATTTTCGTTTGACTAAGGAAATCTGTTCATCCCTTCTTTCTCTTGCAATATTTGTAATGTTTAGCCTAATAACTCTAAATACAGCTTAACCCCTCATAAGAGAAGTGCAACCGAAAGACCAAAGCTCTTGATAAATGGAACAGTACTTCCCAGGCAATCATAAGAGATAAAAATCATTTGATTATTAACTGTACTCCTCTTATTACTGAATGAGGATCATCACCCTTCTAACCTTACCATCTAGGTATCGAATTCCAATATTCTTTAGCCCAGGTGAGGTATAGTCATCCATCTGAAATTTGAAAACAGCAAAATAGACATGTTTATCAGTTAAATTGGAAAGATTATATGTGTAGGGGTTTCAGTTCTCTGGATTAGCTAAAGCTCCAAAATTAATATCAGATAAAAAGTTTAAAAGAATTTAAAACCCAAATATATTTCATATTCTTGAGTAATTGATCCAAATTATGTCATCCCATCACCCAAAAAGTTCAAAGTGCTTCCTGCTTAGTGAAAAGAGACCTTACATTCTACATAATCATGCTAAAAAGACTGATTTTATGGAAACTGACCCCCAACTTTCAACCAAGAATTGAAAGACAGAAAACCGAGGTTGCTGAGTCACAAAAATTGTGTATCAGTATTCATTATGACTACAAAAGTATTGATATATTTTATACCCAAAGCAAGGCCACGAAAATTGGAAGTTGGACTAGTGATTTTACAATATCACTCTTAGATAACACAAAAAATAACAAAGTTTGAAATCAGTGACTCATAACCACCTGCCAGTTCTAAAATTCCAGGGATCTGCATTCCTATTTATCAAAGGTTAGTAATCCCCCCCAGATCTCTCTTTTTATTCCATGCCTTTGTCTACCACCCACTTTACTAAGCCCTTAACACTTCTGAATCTCTAGAGCTCTTCCCATAATTAAAGCTGATCACCTGATGTTCAGGGCTGATGCTGTGAAAACACATGAATCTTGAGGTCGTGACAGCTAAGTCAGCAGTGAATGCATTCATGAAATACAATTGCTGGTTTCTAGCGTGATTCCAGATATCTACCGAACAAGAGTAATCTTCTACTTGTCCCATTGTTAAAGTGCTGTTCAATTTGTTGGTCCATATACTGAGTGTGCATAAAGAGAAGACAAATAAAATCATGAGTTGGTCTCTCAATCTAAAATTAAAATTCCCATTAGCTAAATAACAAAATTAATTTCATGTTTAATAATAATTCAGTTTTTCTTTGGATCATTTATATGTAAACTTTGAGCTATAATAAGTAGTAACCTTCAAGCCATTAAAAAAATGGCTAAAATGCTTTATATCAAAGGTTTTCTATTGTCTTACTAAGCAGTCTAGAGTCTTTGAAAAGAAAAAGAAAGTCCAAAATGGTCAAATAAAATTATACCCCCATCAAAGATTAAAATTAGATTCTCATCAAGGAGAAAGCTACTGTGAAATTTTTCCAAACAAAATCATTAAATGGTCTAGTAGGATAGCTTATCTAGATGAGACACTTGAAGGCATCTTGGTCTGGCCCTCCAATGACAGAAAAGATGGTGAAACCTAGGTAGATTAATAGATTTAGAAGTAACCAGAAATCAGTGGGTGGATAAGGTTACATAATGATCTCAGTTTTCTTCTCCTTCCATGTAAAGGTCACAGTCATCGCCCCTACTTTTCCTTTTTTACCTTCTTCTATGTGTCTAACCTACATCCTGCTTCTAAAGAATCTCACTTTCACAGTACCTATTAAATCAGAAAAATAACCTCTTACGCTAGAGTGTGGCCTTAAGTCACAATGTATGTCTATGCCATCTTAATAGACTTTGCCTAGCAAAATTGCTTTATGATAAGATTGGTTTGGAAAATATTGTTAAACAGATTTCTTTCCTTTATGATGCCTACAGGGCCTTAAAATGAGTTTTAAGGGTTGGCTTACAAGTCTTTAAAATGCTGCCGTGCAAATCTACAAAGAAGCCCTGATGGCATAGAAGTGACACATCGGACTGCTAAACATTAAGGTAAGCTGTTTGGAACCACCAGGTGCTGCACGGGAGAAAGATGGGCCTATCTATTCCCGACAAAAGTTAAACTCTCTGAAACTCACAGGAGCAGACCTTCACGGTAGACATGGCCTCGATGGCAGTTGATTTCGAAACTACAGGTGTGCAAATCTGTGTATGAGTTAGAATACATATTTATAAATCTATGTGTTTGAATACATATTTTTAAATATTTATTCTGATACATTTTATATTTATATTTTGCTTAATATATATTAATATTATATATAATACATATATTAAACAAAAAGCTTTAATAGACTCTAAGGAGCTCTGGTTGTGGCATGGTGCATACTTTGGACTGCTAAGTGCAAGGTCAGCAGTTTGAGCCCTCCAGCCCACTCGATGGAAGAAGCATGGAAGGAGCATGGCTCAGTCTGCCCTACAAAGATTCACAGTGTTGGAAATCCAAAGGAGCAGTTCTGTTCTGAACAATAGGATTAATGTGAACCCAAATCAACTTAATGGCCATGGGCTTGACTGTGGTTTACACTAGATGCTATGATAAATTAAAACAAAGATTTTTTAATCATTTTATTAGGGGCTTGTACAACTCTTATCACACTCTACATGTCGATCCATTGTGTCAAGCACATTTGTTGACATCATCATTCTCGAAACATTTGTTTTCTATGTGAGTCCTTGGTATCAGTTCCTCATTTTTCCTCTCCCTCCCCATCCCCACCAACCCTCATGAATCCTTGATTATTTATAATTTTCTTTCATGTCTCACACTGGCCAATGTCTCCCTTCACCTACTTTTCTGTTATCAATCCCCCAGGGAGGGGGCTATGTGTTGATCCTTGTGATCAGTTGCTCCTTTCTACCCCACCTTCCCATCACCCTCCTGGTATTGCTACTCTCACCATGGATCCTGAAGGGTTCACCTGTCTTGGATTCCCTGTGTTTGCAGTTCTTCCTGTACCACTGTACACCCTCTACTCCAGTCGGGTTTATAAAAAAGAATTGAGATCATGATAGTGGAGGGCAGGAAACATTAAAGAGATAGAGGAAAGTTGTGTGTTTCATCGTTGTGACACTGCACTCCTACTGGCTCGTCTTCTCCCCTCAACCCTTTGGTAAGGGGATTTTCACTTGCCCACAGATGGGATTTGGGTCCCGAATCTGTATTTGCCCTCATTCACAATGATAAGATTTTTTTATTCCTTGATGCCTGATACCTGGTCGCTTTGACACCTCGTGATCACACATGCTGGTGTGCTTCTTCCATAAGGGCTTTGCTGCTTCTGAGCTAAATGCATGCTCGTTTATTTTCAAGCCTTTAAGACCCCAGATGCTATAACTTTTGATAGGCTGGTATTACCAGCTTTTTTCACAACATTTGCTTATGCACCCAGTTGTCTTCAGCTATCATGTCAGAAAGGTGAGCATCATGAAATGTCAGCTTAATAGAACAAAGTATTCTTTTATTGAGGAAGTACTTGACTGAAGGCCCAATGTCCATCTGCTACCTTAATACTAAACCTATAAATATATGCAATAGATCTATTTCCCCATCACCATATGTAAATATTTACCTATGTACATTCCTATATTTAGATATGTATAAATGTCCTTTGCCTCCTACTTCTTTCTTCTATTTCTCTTTACTTTCCTCTTGTCTCATTATCATGTTCAGTCTTCATTTGGGTTTCAGTTATTCCTCTCAGCTACATTGCCCTTGATCAAGCCCTACCAGACCTCTTACACCCTCCTCGCCACCAGTTTTGGATCACTTGTAGTTCCCTAGTCCCTAGGTTTGTTAACATCCATTTCCTTTCCTCTACCTCCCCCTCTGCCCCCACCCCTACTTCATCCCCACCAACCCTCAGTCACATGTTTTTCTTCTCCAGATTGTTTATCCCACCTATCTTATCTAGCTAGATCTACAGAGATACCAATATGCACAAAAACAAGACAGTAAAACAAAGTAACAAAAGAAAATAAAAGAACAACAACACCAATGACAATAAAAAGAAAAGCCTGTAAATAGTTCAAGGTCTGTTTGCTGATCTTTAGGAGTATTTTCCAGTCCAGTCTGATGGGGTGCCATGACCTGACCTCAAAGTCTATTTTTAATATTCCCTTGGGACTTCCTTTCTCTGTTCCCCTTGCTGTTCTGTTGCATGGACACTACCAGCTACCATCAATTCACTTCACATTCACATCTGCTTGCTTGTAAAGCCAACCCTAATAGTGGAAGAGGCGTCCCTTGAACCCTCGCTGCATGCTAACCGGGACTTAGCACCTTCCCTTATGCACAGCCGCCATCTGAGGTGTACTCTCGTGCAATGCCATTGAAATGGGCCTGTCTGCAAAGCTTACACTATTGACCGCACTATCCCACCATCATCTATGTCAGTGATTAAAGTTCCAATAATTCATACACAAGGCTGCTATTTTCCTTTCTACCACAGACTCCTACAGAGCTGGAATTGAAGGCAAGATGTTACCAATGCATATTTCAGAACCTTTTCCCTCTCAGTGAAAAATTGAATTTCTCCTTTGGAGTAGAACTTTGGTTTCTGCAATGGATGCCAATGTCACAAATTAAGGAGATACAAAAGGGGAGATGTAGCTGATCCCAGTCTCAAGAGGTCCAGGGAATCAGTGCTGGCTAGAATCAGTGGGCAAGATTTACATTCTGGTGCAAAGAGCCTTCTTATTGTGCGATGGTCAGAAACAATTCACAGATTGGTTACTTTTAGCACCGATTGATTGTTCATATCTACATAGTTATGCACTTTTCCCCTTGAGATACAACTTCTGGGAGTTGAAATTGGAAGGGAATTATACAACTTTGGTTCCAATGACAATTCTGTTACCTACTAGCATTTGCTATGTAACTTTAGGAAGTTTACATAAATCTCTTTAAGTCTCAGTTGTTTATAGAATAGAAAAAAATCAATTTTCACAAAGAGGTTTTCAAATAAGGTTAAACAGACAACCATCTATAAGCCTAACCGTTAAATAATCCTAGCCAGACATAGTTGTGTACTTTATAAACCTTGGTGTAAGTTGAAGAATGAAGATATTGGTCTCTTTGCTGCAATTTTGGGCCATAGGAAGGCAGAAGGAGGCTGAGCCCCAGTGGTGTAGTGGTTGTGCGCGGGACTGTGACCCACTGGGTTGGAGGTTCAAATCCAGCAGCAAGGCTGGGCCTCCTACTCCCACCACCAGAGGGCAATGATGCCCCAAACACACACACACACACACACACACACACACACACACACAGGCAAAAGGAAAGGGAGAGAACAGATAGTGATGGCAGAGAAAACATCAGAGGTTCCCATCTAATCAATGCTAACACTTAGTGTGTTAGAACTGTGCTCATACTGATTAACTTTTCAGGAGAAAATGGACAAGTTTTTCTTTCAGGGTGCCGCTTTTTGAACTTAAACTTTCAGCCTTTTAGTTAGCAGTCAAGTGTGTTAACCATGTGAATCACTCAAAAACTCCAGAAAAACATGGATCCTTTAGAACGATGATTTTTTAATTTTACAAAGAAAAAAAAGCAAAAAAAAAAAACTAAACTTGATTTTACTTTTTGTACTAGGTCTCCTACAGAAAACCATTAAGAACTAAAGAAAGCTTTTACCTTGTATTTAGATACCTCCAAGAATCTATACACACACATATATCTGTGTGTATATATAATATATATACACATATATGTATACATATATACACACACACACACATATAAAATCAAACCCAGCAGGACTGAGTAGATCCATCCTAAATGGTCTTTAAGCTGTGCTCTTTACAGAAGCAGACTGGCAAATCTTTTTTCCAGTGGAGCAACTGGTGGTTTTGAACTGCCAACCTTTCAGTTAACAGCCAAACACTTTAACCACTGACCCATTAGGGCTCCTTCCAAGAATATGCAGTGAGCATATTTCCACTGAGAGGTACATGCTATTGTTCCTTGCTCTAAATTTTACTTATGTTTTATAAATTTATATTTAGGTAGTACTTCCAAAACTATCAGGAGTTACTACTCTCATATTGCAATAGAAACACTCAAAGCAAGAATGGATTGTTTGGGGCGTACAAGGTTTTTAAATTAAAAGTTCCTTCCAATTAAACAATGAAATGGAAAGTCAAATAGAGAAGGGGATTTTTAAAAAATCATTTCACCCGACGTATGGCTAGCATTTAAATTTTTAAATGAACTTTTATTCTGGATTCTGCATAGTGAGGATAGGCCTAAATTAATAAGTGGACTTCTCTCCAAATGTTTGATCACCTTTCTTCACTTGTCGTACCTAACAAGGCTCTAGAACTATTTTTTCAATCAATAACAATGGGATGCAATACATTCAGTTACCTTGCCCAGCTAACCCTTACAGTGAGTACATGCACAATGCTCTTCAGAAGTGCAGACAAAGAGCTTTCTTAGGGACTTAGGAGACTCGCTCAGAAGGAAGCACTCAAAACAATAATTGTGAGCCTGGTGCACAACCGGGCAACCTTCCTCTCTGCTAAACATAAGGCTACCATGAGCTGGAGCCAATTGGATGGTGCCTAATAACAACCATTTCCTTTAGCTTAATTCCTTATAACCCATTTGCCTCTTGGTTTAAAATACGGGACGTGGGGGTGGGGGTCGGGGCGCAGAATGTTCTTGATGTGCCCTGCACTCCTTTGTTTGACATTTCCCTGGAGGAACTTCAAACCTCCTCCTTATACATGAATCACATAGTGGAGAATTACATCAGGCCCTAATGACCTTTGCCTCAATTATCTAAAACTTCCCCCGCAATACCATCTGTTGGAATTAAACTGACTGCGTGGCTCTGTTTTTCCCATGAACTCTGCAGTAAGATGGACATTGTCCTCTATCTATAATGTGGTTCTGTAATTGAAATTCTTTTAATAATCTTGAAAATGTCTCTACTGCAGAGTAGTTTTCTAGCTTTATTAATGGAGGACGGTAACTTCTATCCTTGAAGAATGTGATGGTGTATACACAAAACAACGAGGTCTGGTCAGACAAACAAACAAATATACAAGTAGCTAGCTTGTGCTAAACCATGGCTCTGACCATAACAATGGAATTGTGTCAAAAAACAAACAAAAACCTTGTCAGAAGCTTAAAGTGTTTTCACAGGCTGGGGAGCTGGAAGAGGCTGTGTCTCTCTTCATTTAGTTTGAACAATTGTATTCTTGTGTATATTTTTACTTCCTTTCCACTTCCTTCTAAACATGTCATGCAGGATCAGTCCTGACAATATTTAAGGTCCTCTTTCGCAGCTCCATTGTCTCCACTTCCTGCAATCACTGAACGCTAATGTCAGATGGTTTTCCATTTTTGATTTTAGTTTTGAGCAGTTATCCCCAAACTTACATCTTCTCCCCACAATCAACAATCCACATTTTCAAATCAAACCACATCTCTCTGTTAAATGGTCCACTAGCTATGGGATTCTTCACTGTTTGTATTTCAAACTCGATGCTTCAGAGAAATGGAAGGATATAAAATGAAAGCATTCAATCAAATTCAGAATTGACTGGAAGGCAGTGTTTGATTTGGGTATTTTTTTGGGGGGGGGCGGGCATCACTGCTCTCTGGGGGTGGGAGTAAGAGGCCCAGCCCCACTGCTGGAATTGAACCTCCATCCCAGTGGGCCACAGCCCTGCGCACAACAACTACGCCACCGGGGCTCAGTCCTTGATTTGGGTTTTGACCCCAAATCTCATCCCTTGCAGTGGAGACAATTTCAACTCATAGAGATCATACAGGACAGGACAGAACTGTCGCCCATGCCCCCAAGTCTTCTGGGCTGTGCTCTGCGAAGGCTATGCCTCGCCACTCTCCCAGGAGATGGCCGGTGGATTCCAACTGCTGGCTTTGTTATTTTCAGCCAAACAAGTGCTTGACCACAATGTCGCCATATCAAGCCCCGACCATCTAATTCCGAGCTCTCCAGAGCGAACCTGGGGCATCTGATTCTAGGACACCATACTAATCAGATGTGGACATTGAGGATTGCCTATGCTTTTTCCCCTCTCATTGTCTTTTGTTTGCTCTGCTTTCTAGGCAATATTTCAATGTTATCTTCCAAATTTTCTGCTTTATTTTTTTTATTTTGCTATCATTTTTTTAATTGCCAAGATCTCTTTCCTTTTCTGGTTTTTCTTTTTCTTCTGCTTCATTTGTTTCCTGCTTTAAAGGGTTTTGCTGTCTCTGGGGGTAAGGGTGTGTACAAAAAGGTAAGGGAGAAAAAAACAGGTACAGTTCCATGATGGATCCAAGCATAAGCTCCGTGGCGATCATAATGTGGGAAGAGAGAGGCGTTCAGGGAAGAGCCTGATGTTGAAAGAGAGTTGTTGTGTTCTAGGGGCCTGCTAGGAAAAGAGGGCCGTAGGCAGACAGGATAACATGAGATAAATAAATCACTAGCAGAGAGCTGGATGGATGAGGGTCAGAAGACTGTGGCTCATTCCTCACAGTGAGGTAGAGACAGAGACCACTGAAAAGCCAAATGGGAATGCATTAAATACATCAAGTCTAGCCT